>CM067519.1:1247120-1346329 GCA_034509495.1 Acestrorhynchus altus | reverse complement strand
TGTGTGTGTGAGTGTGTGTGTGTGTGTTTTTCGGGGCGGGGAGGGGTGCGTGTGGGTGTTGGGCTGACAGCTGTTTCTTTGGTGCACCCATAAAAGTTCTCTCTTTGTCTCTTTTTAGGGGACAACTTTCGTCCAATAGCAAGGCCCTGCCTTTGTGGTGCAGCAACCCCCACCTGCTAGCTGCTCTCGAGAGCTCGAGAAGCACTTAGACAAAGGGAAACTCAGCCACAGTCATGCGTATAGCAGTGTAGGGCAGTGCAAATATGATATTTTTAATGTTAGAATATAAAAGTACGTTGCTGTAGAGTAATCTGTGGTGCTGTATTTGGACGATGGCAATTAAATACGTTGTGGATTTATTGTGTTGAACCTTCTCGTTGGAAATGGGCTCCAAAGTGATGCACAAAAGGACATCTGTTCGGGTTTGGTTCTGGATTGTCCTCCATTACTTATACTTTGGAGTCCAGGCTTCAGAGCTTCTCTATTCCGTGGCTGAGGAATCAAATCCAGGGACTACAGTTGGGCATATGTGTAAGGACTTGGGTATGGACGTTCAGAACATAGTTCTTCGGCAGCTGAGCATCGTGTCGGAGTTTAACGTTAAGTATTTCGATGTAGACGCCACGAGTGGAGCTTTAGTCATTAAGCAATCCATCGACAGGGAAAGCATCTGCGGGGCGAGTTCATCATGTCATATTCGGAGTCAGATTTTACTCCAGAACCCTCTAGAAATGCATCATGTCACGGTCGAAGTTGTAGACGTCAACGACAACGCACCAGTTTTCCAAACTAACGGCACAGCCCTGGAAGTTTCAGAGGCTGCTTCGCCAGGAATGACGATCCGTTTGGAAAACGCGTTCGACCAGGACGTGGGAGTCAATTCCCTTCGCTCTTACGTCCTGAGCTCTAATGACTGTTTCATTTTGAAGGTGGAAACAAAGAGTGATGGCACCAAGCTTCCCATTTTGGTCTTAAACAAACCTCTGGACAGAGAAAAGCAGAGTGTATTCCGGTTGGTTCTAACTGCAGTGGATGGTGGCAAACCAGAACGTTCTGGCACTACACTAATTTCTATGAACGTTCTTGATGTCAATGACAATGCTCCTGAGTTTGATAAGCTCATAAAAAGAGTAACTCTGTTAGAAAACTCTCCTGTAGGAACATTAGTGACCACAGTCAATGCCTCTGATGCTGATCATGGTCTGAATGGAGAAGTAATCTACTCCTTTGATAAGTACACCCCTGGAAATATTCTTAAGCTTTTTAGTGTAGATCCCGTGACAGGGGAGATCACTGTGATTGGTCAAATAGATCATGAACAAGCATACATATATGATATCACAATTCAGGCTCGAGACAGAGGAAGCCCTGCAATGGAGGGTTCCTGCAACATCAAGGTAGAAATCATTGATGTTAATGACAACACTCCAGTAATTAACATCAATTCTGTGCTGCATGAACTAAGTGAAGATGTACAGCCAGGTACTGTGGTTGCCATCCTCACTATCAGAGATGAAGATGTGGGAACAAATGGGGAAGTGAGTGTGCAGATCCCGTTTGGGTTGCCTTTTAAGATCAGCTACTCATATGAGGATCACTACACCCTAATGACCGATGGCGTGTTGGACAGGGAAACCATGGCTGAATACACCATCACTGTGACAGCCACAGACTCTGGCACCCCACCTCGTTCCTCACAGGAATCTTTTGTGGTTCGCCTTTCAGATGTTAATGATAATTCACCAGTCTTTTCACAGCCCTCCTACTCAGTGGAGATAGCTGAGAACAATGCTCCAAATGCTCCTCTTCTACTCGTGACTGCTTTTGACCCGGATGTCAGTGAGAACTCCACTTTGTCCTACTCCATAGTGGACAGTTATATCCATGGCTACCCTGTGTCCTCATACGTCTATATAAACTCTGTAAAAGGACACATTTATGCCATGCGATCACTCGATTATGAGCAGATGAATGTGTTTCAGATTGTGGTCCAGGTCCGTGACCATGGATCTCCAGTTCGTAGTTCCAGTGCAACAGTCCATGTGTTTATCATAGATCAAAATGATCATCCACCTAAGCTTCTGTACCCTGTACTTCCCCCTGATGGTACATTGCAGTTTTTGGTGCCTAGAAATGCAGGTGTTGGTCACATTGTCAATCGAATAATGTTTGTAGATGAAGATAGTGGTCACAATGCCTGGCTGTTCTACAGTTTGGCTGGAGCAGATGCAACACTGTTCTACATAGGAGCCCACACTGGAGAGCTGCGGACAGCCAGGAAGCCAGCCCAAGAGGAACGTAAGAGTGTATATACTCTCATAGTCCTAGTACAAGACAATGGCAATCCTCCATGTTCTACCAACGTGGCTGTTAACATCACTGTTGCTGAGAAAGTGACAGATGTTTCCTCTGAGCGCAGGAGCTCACCTTCCAGAAGGACTAACAGCTCATCAGACTTAACACTTTACCTCATAGTCTCCTTATCCTGCATTATAGCTGTCTCCTTTCTGACGATCACAGCAGTAGCAGTGCGGTGGCTTGGGCAGCGTGGTCACTTGGCCTGCCTGGTGCACAGATTGGGCTTTAAGAGTGCGCTGCACCAGCGCCAACATAAGGATTTTCACCTGCAGCTGAACACCGATGGTCCTATTAGATACCTGGAGGTGGTGGGGGCCTCTCACGAACCTCCTGAACACACATACACGCCATGCTTCTCCACCATCTCCAGCAGGAGTGACTTTGTGTTTGTTAAGACACCAAATGGTGCCTTGAGTACAAGCCTCTCCAGAAGACTGTTTGGTAGCTCATTCATGAAGGTGAGGGTTCTATGCATGATCTCACATTAAATAATCAAAGACCTTAAGAAGAGAATTTTGTACAGTGAGTCAGGAACGTGACAACAATTGAAAACATGTGAAAAGAAGAAGAGTAGCCTCTCATGAAACATCTAATGTTTGAATCCTTGAGTTAGTAATTGCAACAAATCCAAGTGAACATGTTTGTTGACTACAAAAACATAATGGTTGTAGATATGATCTACTGCTTCTGGTCTTTGTGACTCACACTGTGTGCCCCGTGTGTTGCTGTGCATTCTGTTTATTCACTCAGATGGAAACATGCAGTGCTTAGATCAATGCCAGATCTGATGACCAAGCATGACCCAAAAAAAGCATCGTCTATGTAATGCAAATGAGTGTGTTTGGATTTCCTGCTCGAATGCAGAGCTGTTGCTCGCTGTGTGTAAGCATGCTTTTTATTTAAAGGCTGCATTGGCAGTAGGTCGAGTTCAGGCTGGGCCGGCTGAAGTGCACGTGTAGGTGGGAATGCTGCCAGTGGTTGGAGGGCTGGCCTGGGAACTGTAATCCTGTCTGGGGTTTAGAGGATCAGTACAGTAGGACATTAGAGCTACACACGTGCTCCTCTTTGACCCAGGCTCAGTCCAGCACAGTGTGGAAGGGGGGGGGGGTGTATTTGAGAAGAAGCAGCAGATGTGTGCCAGGACTTATGAGATGATGAATATTAAAAAGGATTAGAAATTCAAAACAGATCAGGAATCATCAGTGTGTGTAGTATAGGACAGCACTGCTAGAGGCTTTCTGGTTCACCGTATGAGTGGTAAGCAGTGCGCTGACTTTAATTGATACAAATATTGGCAGTTCTTGTCTCGATATATTGTTTAATTTTTTCATTTGGAAATCATAAGTGAATGTCATTTATTCCATTTTTCCCAGTATACTGTAGCTCCGGAGCACACTGTAATTCCCGAGGAATTCCAGCATGCAGCTTTTTGTACAGCTCTTCTTTCCATTGTGTGGCACTGAGTAACTCCTATGTTGTTGAAAGTCGAACGGTGTGCATTCCTGTTGTGTAAGTGCATTCAAGCGTTGTAGCCACGTAATGGTATTTTCAATTATTCACACTCTATTCCACCTACCACATATCTGCTCCTATCGCACTCAGTTACTTGACTTCACAGCTGTATTCCTCAAGAGTCCAGTCCATCTCTTTACCGTGCTGTACTCTCCCTGTTCTGGGGACAATCTGCTGCATTATGACATCACCAATGCGGTTTCCATTGTGGCCATCATGACATCCCAGCAGATCAGTCTTTCCAACACGGGGCGCCATTCTTTTCAAACCTCAGATCATTACCTGACCAAAGCCTTTCTCTTCTTCCCACAGCAAAAACCACCTAACAATGACTGGCGCTTACCCCAAAATCAGAGACCCGGACCAAGTGGGTAAGTGATGGATCTTACATTCGCATTATCACTGGGATTACGTCCCTCATTCTCAGCTGCTTTTATGTAATGTGACTGATTGAAAGGTGATCTCAGAGCACAGAATCATTGTATTATCTTTTGCCAGACTAATATTAAGCCACAAAAAGCTGTGGATCATCATATACACTCCTAAAAATAAAGGTGCATGCTTGTAGTAGAGAGGGAACCATAATTTGGTCTTCTGTTCATTCATTTAGAGACTCTTTAGAAACACCTCTATTTTTACGAGTCGAGATGATTACCATTAATATAATACATCAGCTTTGAAATACAAAGGATCAATACACGGGACAAAATATTATTAGACCTAATTTAGGACAGATTCACTCATAATGGAGAATTCCAGTGATAGATGGAGGTGAATCTACGTTTTACTCACCTTTCATGCTTAGGGTGGTAGTAACTTCAGGCAGCTTTAGATTGGGTTGCATGAGAATAATCGGAATATAAAGAATGTGCAGTGTGTGACTGGATTCCTAGATTGAGGAGAGTCTGTACAGTGCAGGGAATGTCCCATTTGAAGTGTGGGAAATGGATCCAGATGTTAGTGAATGGCTTTAAAGGGAATCCCTCTTTTTGGATGAGCCAGAAGAGATGGTGTGAAGGATGTAGTTCCTTCAGCTCCTTCCTTCACACTATGGCCTTTCCCGCGCCCAAATGCAACCGCTCACAAGACGTTCACTGTACTGTCCCACCTCTTCTCAATGTATGAATCCTATTTCACACACCACAGGTATTTCCCAATGAACCATGTGCAACACCATCTGTAGGAGCCTGAAGTTATTATCAAAACACACAAAGAGACTATAAAAGGTTAATCTATATCAAAAACAAGATCCCTCAGTTATAGAACATCATCAAGATGTCAGTCCCATTCTGATTGGCCTGTGGGTGAGTGAGTGACAGCCCCATGCTCCTATCCCTGTGTTCCAGCCAGCACAGGTTCCACACCCTGCAGCAGAGATGGACTCCCTACGAGAAGTCCAGGTAGAGTGCTGTAAGAGGAGGAGAGTAGTGTGTTTTGCAGCTTGGCTTCATGTGGGGAGCCTTGCTTGTAGTGGGGATTTCTTTCTGTCAAGGTCTTCTAGAGCTACTCAGTGTGTCTTCCAGCTCCACTACACACCGTCCAATTGTCCTTTCAGTGTCGGTCTATGTGTACTGAAGTTGCAAGTGCAAATGGTTTCATTAAGTCAGACCTGAGGCTTTTGGACCTGTGTACATTGCTGAAGACTATGTGTTGCATCTTGCTCTGTAGGTTAATGTTGCACTGTGTGTAGCCTTGCCTAGTAAAGTGCCATTTATTTGTTCCTTTGAAATGGGTTTGCGTTGGCTTTCGTAGGACTGATTGTGTTAGTCTGTCTTCATAGAGTAGAGAATGTTTCTGTTGTCCTGTTCTTGATTTCAGTTTTCTGTGTTGATATGTTTGTGTGGGTGGCGACAGAATAGTGAAAATTCGAATACTCTCCTTTAATGTATGAACAAATAATAACGATCACTGGTTCGGGGATCCCTTGCTGAGAGTAAGTATTCCGCTGTGTTAGACCAAAAGCACAAAACTGACTTAAAGGACAGCAATCAGCCAGATCATTAAAATCACCTGCCCCATATTATGTAGGTCCCTCTTGTGCCACACAAACAGCTCAAGGCTTGGACTCCATAAGACCTTTGAAGGTGTCCTGTGGAATCTAGTCACCAAGACTAATGTTGCAGCAGGTCATTTAAGTCCTGAAAGGCAGGTCCTCCATGAGCATCAATGAGCACTGGGTGCCTGTAATCATGTCTCCATATAACCAGTTGTCCTTCCTTGTAGCATGTTTGGTGAACTCCACATGACTTGCTAGATGTCTCAGATTTTTACACATGAACTTGGTGGTGGTTTTGATGTTATGGTTGATTTATGTAAGACATTTGAAGGGTAGAATACGAGAGTGAATGTGTTATTGCGAATAATTTCACTACCGTCACAGGGACGAGCTGAGAGCTTACAACGGCACAACTTGGAGAGTTCTTTTGCATCTTAATCACAGTTTTGTGAAGCATAAAGCAAAGACGCCTAGAAGATTGTTTCATATATACAGTACCAGCCAAAGGTTTGGACACACTGACACTCTTCAACCCTTAAAGTAGTGGTCGATCAGCTCGGTCTTGCTGGCCAACCAGCATGATCAGCATCACCAGCATGAACAAGGATGATTAACCAGCTAACTTACCAGTATACAACATGTTTTCACCTGGATAACCAGCATTTCAACCACCGACCATAACCTGGAGCAGGGGTGTGTGCAAACCTTTACTAGTACTGTATGTTCAAATATATTGGCCACCAATAAATAAGCACAGTTTGTCAACTTATATGAAGATAAATGGATAAATGTATACAAGCAGTGTCAAAGAAAACCACCAATGGAAATCAATATAAACGGATTTTGGAGCATTACCATTGGTCCAATCATCATGATGTTCTGATACGATGTAAACAACTGTCAGATTAAAAACAAGTAATGAAAATAAGGTATTTTTTTATGTGACAACTATATATTTATACAGTTTAGGGTCAAAACAGATTCTATGACTTGACATCTCCTCTATAAAACACCACCAGATTAAGGTAACTTATAAAATGTCAAAAAGTTTGTGAACACCCCTTCTTCTAGTTCCTGAGGAGAAGTACCACCATTAGAATAGAACTAAGTATGAACCTTTTGGGACCAAGCCTAATTGCAGGTGTGTGCTACAGGGGTATAAAGCCCCCCAGCACTCAACTGTGGAGCAGTGGAACAGTGTTATCTGGAATGATGGAGCTCCATCCAAAACGTTTGGGATGAGTTGGGTTGTCGGAGGTGGGTTGATCATTCAACATCCTGACCTCACTAAGACTAACTCTTGTCACTGAATGCTATCAGATCCTCACAGCAATGCTCCAGATTCTATTATAAAGGCCCTTTTCTGGACAGTAGAACCAGAAGAAGAAGAGAGAAGGACACATTTGTCCCTATAGTGCACAGTGACGGAATGCAGTATTATCAGATACAACATACAGATAGAATTCTGTCAGCCTGTATGGCTGGATGGTTGTAAATTACAGGTGTATTAACCAGTCATAACGTGAAGCTAGGAGGTCTTGAACATGCAGATCCACCAAAATAAAGCTTCCAGTTCAGCCAACATTGCTCTGAAGAGCTCCATTGTCACTGGTTAAACCAGGTCGTAGCCAAGCCCTGCACTAAATGCAGAACGGAGTCCATACACTCTATCAGCAAGAACAGAAAATCAATCCGTGTGTTTCATTCTCTATGTGTGTGTGTGTGTGTGTGTGTGCTGACCTGTTTGCCTGTCTGATTATATTTCGGCCACCTCTGTTCATTTCCACTGCAGCCTCCATTTTCTGCTGTGTGCTGCGGCTGATTCTCATTTGAAATGGCTGTCTCAGCTCATAAGCCTGGTGTGTTTTATGCTGACAGATTTGGCGACAGGCGTACACATGTTTCTATGTGTGTGTGTGTGTGTGCGTGTGCGTGTGCGTGTGTGTGTGTGCACATCACTGTGTGGTGGTGCATGAGTCACTGACTGCCTCTGTGTGTGTCATGCAGAGCTGGAGTTCGTCCTGAGGAGGCTGGTGCAGGTGCAGTAGGCGGGACAGGACCATGGCCCAACCCCCCCACCGAAGCTGAACAGCTCCAGGCTCTGATGGCTGCTGCGAATGGTGAGTCTCTCTCCTCCTCTTTGTCTATCCAGTCCATCCATCTTTCTGATCAAGCTTGGCAGGAGTTGCCTCATATTCCAAAAGCGAAGGAGGAACGTTTTAGCCGAAATGTTTAGGATGCCTTTATGTTAATGCTTCAGTAATTAATCCCAAAACAATGTCTATCGTATTGAGTTTAAGGGTTAAAAAGGTTCTTCGTACTCACACTCCTCTTTTATGACTTCACCCAAAGAGCCATTTGAAGAACCCCTAAGAGTGATGTAAATATCTCCACCTAAATAGACAAGTTCAATTGACATCCCAAGCACATTTTCGATTTGAATGAATGAGATGGATAATCCTTAAATAATCCACTAATTAGAAGAACAACAGCCACATAAACATCTGCATCTAATTACAATCTCACTCAGAATCTTTAAGTATGTTCTGGTTGGGCATTGAGGGGTTTAAACACTCCAGCAGCACTGCTGCGTCTGATCCACTCGTACCAGCGCAACACACACTAACACACCACCACGTCAGTGTGACTGCAGTGCTGAGAATGACCCACCACCCACATCATAGCTGCTCTGTGGTGGTCCTGTGGGTTCTTCTCTGAGGTGGTGAACAAAGTATGCAGAGAAACAAATGGACTGTCTGTAACTGTAGAACCACAAAGTGATCTTATATGGTAAATAGAGCTGTTTACCTAGAGAGTGCATAAACACGGTGGTATTAATGTTATGGCTGCTTCGTGCATGTGCCTACAATTCCAGAATATTGAATGGTGATAGTTGGCATTTGTATGAAATAACTGTGAATGAAATGGATCTTCGATTACCCTCCTAATTCTGCAATGAATGACATCATAGCTCAAGGTCAAACCTCCTCAGTGAGACCGACAGTCCGTGCTTAGCGAATAACAGGAGAGAGGAGATGAAACAAAAGAGGAGGGAATAGAATGGCAGAAGAGAACGAGGGAGCGATGCTTCCAGTGAACACAATACAGCACAGTAGTCATTGACTCTTAATGGACTAATGGAGTGGTGAAGGACAGAAGACTCTTTCTTCCTCGGGAAAGCAGCTGCAGTGCAGCACTGGCTTATTGCTGTGTGTGACGACTGTTTCCCTTTATGATGCTCTGTGCTGCAGTGAATCGGTTCTATGGACCAGCTTTTCACTGATACATCACTAAAAAGGCACATCATGAATTCCTTTAATTCAGCGATTATTTAATGAAATGGACACAAGATCCACAACCCTTGCGAACAAAGGACTGAAGTCACCAAATAATTACTCTGGTCAAGAAATTAAACAAAGGGCAGGGTTGGTCTGTAAGCCACCAGCACCTGGCCGACTCTCACACAGGCATTTTGTATTCTTTGGCTATTGTGAAATGTGTGACAGCACCTAAGGAGTGTTTGTCCATGCATGTGTGTGTCTGTGTGTGTGCTACAGCATACATAATGCATGGGGGAGGGAAAGGCGACAGCAGGTCATCGAATGAGCTGTAGTCACAGTGAGATCCATAATGCTCCAAAAAACTGGAATTAATGTTTTATATCAAATAAAACCAATTTGCTTGCATATAAACCTTTTAAATTATTTGTTTGTATATAATATTATACTAATTAATATCTAATAATTAAATAATCATTAATAATTAGTGTTTGGTGCTGTGCAAAAGCCGGCTTAGAACTCCTAACAGAATGGCACGTGACCCCAGGGGTCTACTGCATGAACTTTCAACGTTCTCTCTTTTGAATGCAACCGTGTGTCCTGAAGATATTATAACGTCTCCTACCTCTTCTCCTCCCTCTCTCTTCACCTCCATCCCTCCCTCTACTCCCCCCGTGCCTCTCCCTATCCTCTCAGAAGTGAGTGAAGCCACAGCGACTTTGGGTCCTCGCTACAATGCTCAGTACGTCCCGGACTACCGCCAGAACGTCTACATCCCAGGCAGCACTGCTACTTTGACAGCTAACCCCCAGCAGCAGATGCCCCAGCAGGCTCTACCCCCACCCCAGGCCCTGCCACCAGCTGAGGCACCGAAGGCTGCCCCGACTCCGGCCAGCAAGAAGAAGGCCACCAAGAAAGACAAGAAGTAAGGCAGAGTGAGATGTCAGCGAAGCTGTGGAGAATTAACATAGCTGTGGGGATCTGGGCGTTTCTCCTCCGCTCGCGTTAGCTTTTCCCTCAATAGAATGTTGACACCCCTTAAACTCTCGGCTTATTGTTCATTTATATCTACTATCCAGGATGATTATGTAACTACTATCAAGGCTACTGCATAAGGATACAGTTATGAGACGAGGAATGAAAGTCATAGAGTTTAAGGGGTTTATAATCAGAAAATCCCAAGACATTTCAGCTGTTTGTTACATTTCAGATGATCAATTTTTCAATTTTCTATCGCTTAGTCCATGATGCAGTTCACGTGTTCCTTTCATCATTTGTGGTATTTTTTTGGTGTGCTCCAACATAACGAGGGACTAAGTAGGATGAGATGTGTTCAGACCCCAAAAGCCACCCCTTACACAGGGAAGTCTGTCCTGTAAGATAGAAAAAATTATTAGATTCTTTGTCATGTTAAGGCTTTTTGTGTTCTTTTTATTGCGAAGTAGATCCTTCTTGTGGTGACAAGAATGAAAAATGTCAATGTTAGAATTCTCAAGAGGATGTGCCATAGTCCCACCCCCCCCACCCCTTTTGCATGGATCCACTTCGACATCAGTAAGGGTATTGAAAACGAACTATGCAGCGTGGCAACGATGCTCAAGCAGAAGGTGCAAATTTCAGCAAATCATAAAAATGTAGAATAGGAGAAAGCTTTTTAAGCATTTCTTAGTGCACCACCACTGAAAAGTTGGATGTTCTGAGAGGTTCTAAGAAGAATAAGACCTAGAACCGGATATAGATACGCATTGATGTTATTTGGATACTATTATAGCCGTAAATATCAATCCTGTGGACTTGCATAAGGTGAAGTTTGCCATGTTTTCTAAACCTTGGATAAGGTGGCAGTTACCCGGACCCCTGCCGGTCTGTGTGTTATGCCAAACTGGTTGGTTGAGTGTTAGTGAACAGGGGCTTGTGCACCCAGAGTGTTGTAAAAGTGCTGAAGCAGAAGATGACTGGGTTGGTGGGTGCTCCCGTAGGGCATCGTGTTTGGGGTTGAGAAGACATTTTGAGAAAGTGTTGGTAAATGTAAGCACTCCGAAGTGCTCTGAAGTGGCCCTGAAGCGAATGGAAAGAACACCAGGTTGGAAAACTGGTCCTCCTCTCCCCGTAGGCCTCTCCATCTTCGGCCAGCTTCAGGAGAGGAGTTCATTACTTCCCAAAATTCTGCACAACCCAAACCTAAACGCACCAACCCTTCATCACGATGTAAATAAGATACAATATGTAACCTGTCTGTATAAACTAGAGCCACAAAGTTCAGGCCAACACAGGAATGTTTCAGTATTTTTTAGAAAATGAAAAGAAAAAACACATAAAAACAAAACTAATCAAGTGTAGTGCGATAGATACGAACGCTTCGAGCTCACGGACTAACTCAACTTGTAAATAATTACAACCTGCAGTTTCTGCAAGACAGCTTAGTAGCTTAGGGCTTGTGAAAATTTGTGCATATTTTTGTGTTTTTCCTTCTCTTTCACTTTATTTCTTCAATCATTGAACATCAAAAGCTAAAAAAATAATAAAAACAGTTAAAAAAACCCCAACAAAAACATACCTATGGTTCTTAGTGTGCTCCTCCCCCAACCCCAACCCACCACTCATCTCTCTATAGTCTTCTGTGTTTGTAATTACAGTCAGCTGTTAATGCTACCGGAATGCCATCCCTGTCTGTTTAACTATGAACCTACATATATATATAAATATATCTATCTAAATGTCTGTCTGCTGCTTGAATACCTTTCTGTATTCGACTGTGATAACCTTCTTTTAAACCTTAGCGCTTCATGTTACGCTTTTATTTTATAATGCAGATATTTATATGGCTGTTTATTTGTTTATGTTCTTGTTTACTAATGGAACACTTACATTTCAAATAAAAGTTTGTCAGAACTCACAACCATCTCTGCTGTTGACTGTGTGATCTCTACGAGTGTCTAATGTGGAATAAAATGGCTTTTAATCAGGCAAAGCAAAATCGCAATCATCGCCTACAGCAGGATGAGGTGCTGTTCTGGACCGGTTTGGTCTCAAGAGGAATTTCTGCACATGTGACATAAAGACCATTTCAGGAATTAGTGTAATTACATGACCTGAACCTGCACCTCTACCTAAATGTAAACGTACCCTAACCATAACCATAACCATAACCATAGTAAAATATGAATTTCTTACCAGGTCTGTATGATTTATGGTTTAGTTAGTAATAGTCAGGTCCCTTATTATGGGTCTGTCTAAATATCAGTTCAGTTGCTCACTCTCACTTAGCCACTCAATTTCAGGAAATTCCAAGATATTCCCAAGGAATTCTCAATTTATTCAAATTGAAAATCTAAGAAACCAGGGGAAGTAGGCTTTACAACTGTTTGAACCAATGGGGGTCCTTACGCAAGCCTTGTGATTGTCTTTGTGATTCGGTTAAAGAGACACTGATCATTAAACTACCTTTTGAGACACCATGAGCAACAAGGAATCAAGCCGCCTTATTTATTTCCAGTTTCGGACACAGCCCATGATTTTGCCATTTTCCGTTGAGTACATGAAAGAATGGGTCATGTCAATTTGGCAAACAGTGCCACCAGGTCATTGTGAATCACAAGAAGATCACAATGTATAAACATACAGTGCTGAACATGCAGAAATAAGTCCATATATATGGAATAACTAGGAGGTTGTATTGTCACAAAACAGTGTTTTTATATTAATGGGACATTTTATGGTTATTTAAAGTTTAGGATGTAAACAATGTCATTCAGAGTGTGTTCATTTGAGGTTTCATTGGAGGAAAACAAATGAATTGGTCTATATATCTAGACAAAATGTGTTCTATAGATTACAAATGTATGAAACAGATTCTGGTTCCTGGTTCCAGATTCTTGCATATTCCCTTGTTCTAACAGACCTACTAAAGGAACTCTACAGGAATGCGATGCTCTATGTCCCAGATCAGCTAACCTCCATCAAAAATAATAGGTAAAGGATCTGAGCTACTGTGATAAGGGACATATTTTTGGGTTCAGAACATCTCCAGAACAACAGGTCTTGAGGAGTGGTCATGGGATGAAGTGGTCAGTAGCTACCAAAAGTGTATCAAGAAGGTCAAGCGGTGAACTGGTGACCAGACTACCACGGTTTCAATGTTATGGCTGATCTGTGTGTATTCTGTTGCCCAGGATCAGCAGCCCCAGTCTTGCTTCAAGCACATGCAAGCGTAGGCTGACTCACGCGCAGTGATACAGTGAAATGAAGCTTGATGACAAAGCGTTGCTTAATAACAAACACAAAACATCATTTTATCTCAACAGCAACAGAGCTGTTTGAGACGGCGATCCAGCGTTTCCACTGAATAATGATGATTTCCAATTTTTGTGTAAATGACCCAAATAATACATATGACTACAGTACGATATGGTGCAAAATTGATATGTGGTAAGATAATATCTGACCTCACAGGCCAGGAAGATATTTTCCACCAGACTTCAACAAACCTCCATTTCATCGAGCTCCACACAGCCCATGAAATGGCCGACACCGCAAACCACTGCAGCGGTTGCCTTGGTGATGAGAGACGAAGGAGCATTCTCTCTGACGCTGCAACCTCCCTATCTTTAAGCCTGTAGAAAGAGCTAACTGGCCACAAAGCACCGTCTCCCACCCTCTCCCATTTCTGCATCTCTAATATGCAGTCAGTTCCCAAAAATAAGGGCTCTGATATGATTCCCTCAAGCAGCAGATCCCCTGACTTACAAACCCAGTGACTTCAGCACCGGGCCACTGGCTTATACTGCATTATGAATGTGTAGTTTTCCATTTTGAGGCTTTAACACCAAAGGGAGAGAAGTTGAGCCTTGACCCCAGGAAGCTCCTCAGGCAGAGTGGTCTGCTGAAGTCCTGAGAGCTCTGTACAGCATCAGAGTAGATGCTGGGCAGCATTAGGAATGAAAAGGGAGCGGCTAAGAGCAGAAGATAGGGCAGTACAGAATCAGCTCAGGCGGACTGCTCTTCCAGCCAGCAGCTGCTTTGCTGCTAAGCCCTCCATTTACCGAGTGCCAAAGCAATTATCCTACCAATCAGGGGCTTCACTAATCACCCTGAGCGATAAAAAGGGGGAAGGAGTCTTTTTTGCAAAGTGAGCTCAGAGGAAACATTATCAAACACCCTACAAATCAAAAGGAGACACAGCGAGGATTTTAGAACCGACCATTGGGTTCTATTAGTATTATTATTATGTGTGTAGTAATGAGTCAATGGGTTTGCGGTTCTTTTCTCAGCGTAAGAAACTCTTAGGAAATTCCTGTTTACAGTAACCGATTATGTTGGTCAGCTGCCTTCATCAATAGCTTATACAAAGTGCTGTCACAAGTATTGGGACACCTGCTCATTCACTGTTTCTTCTGAAATCAAGGCTATGAAAAGGCTTTATCCTGCTTTTGTTGGAGTAACTGTCTCTACTGTCCGAGGAAGGCTTTCTACTAGATCTTGAGATGTTGATGGACCACCATACCAATTCATCCTCAACTTCTCAGCTCGTCTCAAAAGTACTGTATGGAGCTCCATCATTCCAGAGAACACAGCTCAATGCTGGGGGGCTTTATAACCCTCTAGTCCACGCCTGGTATTCGGTATGGTTCATTCAGTTGGTTCAGGTTTGTTTCTGCAGAGAGTCCTGTTCTACTGACAGTATGTCTCTGATGATTCACACATCATGTCTTTATAAGACATTATAATGGACATACTCTATTGAACCATGGCTCATCGGTGTGTAATGAATTATCAATGAATAATTCAGCTCAGAAAACAGCAGAAATTCACTCGTTTCAAACTGAATTAAATCCCATTTAAATACCAAAGGAGCTTCCAGTGCATGTTTACTGCTCTGTCCCTGTGAACATGATCAACCTGCATACAGACTCGGACTGGTCATTTAGAGGGAGAGGGACTGATGACATCACTGACCCAGATATCGGGTTATAGAGGTAAATAAGAAGGGATTGGCAAATTTCAGAATAAAAGTCCTGAAAAGGGATAATAATGATACATGCATAAATAACAAAAATAATACAGGATGTTCAGCTTGTTTTTTATTTATTTGGTCCATTATCAAGTATTTTGAAGAACGTATTATAAATATCCCTGTTGGTCTAATAATTCATCAACATTCTTGCATTTTCAGCTCAAAAAATTCTGGAGGATTTATTTCTTTATTTATTTATTTATTTTTGTTTTTTTTTGTAATCTAAATCTAATTCATTTGATGAATAGAAGAATGTCAAACTATGAACACATCCCTCAAAATTAGTTTTAGACTTCTAAAGATTAAAGTAGCTGAACACGTTCATTAGAAAGGGTGTCCACAAACATTTGGACATATTGTATAGTCTAGGTACAAAAAGAAAAGAGACACAGTCTCTGGTCAGTTCAGGCTCTCTCCTCCTTTTAGTTTCCAGGCAGACTTAATTTACGAGCATTAAGAGAGCTATTAGTAAAAGGCCTCCATGCAGACAGGTCAATCACACACACACACACACACACACACACACACACACACACACACACACACACACACACACACACACACACACACACACACAGAGATAAATAAATAAATCACAAGGCTCTGTTCAGATTCTATCATCTTGTGCTGTGGTCACCTTGTAAGAGAAAGGTCAGCTCTTTGCGACTCATTGATTACATTGATTAGAACTGATTGGAAAAGGTCAGCTGACCCAAGCAATTTACAATTTAAAATGATAGACTTCCAATCTGGACCATATTGTTCCAGACAGTGAGACCTTTTATATACAGTAAAACTAAATCATCATGCACAATAAATGTAGGTATTGTGATATACACTGAGGGGGAGGAGCTACAGTCTCTCATTAGGGTGAATGTTAATAACTCTAAATGTAGGTATTGTGATATACACTGAGGGGGAGGAGCTACAGTCTCTCATTAGGGTCAATATTAATAACTCTAAATGTAGGTATTGTGATATACACTGAGGAGGAGGAGCTACAGTCTCTCATTAGGGTGAATATTAATAACTCTAAATGTAGGTATTGTGATATACACTGAGGAGGAGGAGCTAGACACAAAGACACACAAAGACATTTTCTCTCTCTCTCTCTCTCTCTCTCTCTCTCTCTCTCTCTCTCGCTCTCTCTCTCTCTCATCCCTTCCCCCTTTATTCCCCTTCCATCCTGTCAGAATTGGCAGGTTCCTTTAAAGGAGGAAAAAGCCCCACTGCAGCTGCCGTTGTCATGGAAACAAGGCCGTCAACCAGCCCTCCCACCCGCAGCACCAAGGATTTAGAGCATCCAAAAAGCAACGTTTTTGAATTACAGCACATACAAGCACATACAAGCTGCACAGCAAAGAGCAGACACAGAGGAATCCTCCCTTTTCTAATCGGTTCATCGTGTTAATCTAAATGATAAGGTCATCCAGAGTTCTTTGGCCAGATTCAAGATAAAAGGACCTTGTAAACAAAAGTAAACCACTAATATTAGAATAAACCCTAAAAGCACATACAGAAAGTCATGGTTTTCCATCACTGTGTTCATTTAACATCTCCAAAGTTCTCCTCCCGGGAGTCTAGTATTACCTATAGTCTTATTAACACCTGCTTTGGTAAATCAGTGCTTAGAGATGTTAAATTGGTGATGGAATTGGACACATCCAGGCACTGGAACCAAGCTTTGTTCTTTAAAATATCTCACAAGAACGCAACTACTTTCTTCAGAAAGAGAAATTCATTTTCCTCTTTGCTGTATTTCTGTATGCGTTCTATTGGGGTCTGGAGTTTCCACACTTAGCTCTCTTTTATTGATCACCAACAGGAGTTGAAATAATGGGATTAGGGGACTAGAAATGTGCACCATCAAATCAGATATATTTGTATTGCACAAATGATGTCACAAAGCAACAAACAACAACAACAGCAACAACAACCATATACACCAAAGCAGGTACTATACCTGCACTGTTGTGTTATGGCCTAAACAAACTTATCAAGACATAGAGCAGAATCTTGATACTCAACTCTTCATTTATTAAACTTCATTTTCTTTACACTAAAATATTCTCTGGGGTGGAAAGTCTCTTCTGCGCCGCCCTTTCCTGCACATCTGAGAGGATTCCCTGCATTAACACAATCCCGGGAACTCAAACTCTGGCTTGTTAATTAGCTGATTAGTTCAATCAGGTGTATTTGGTGCAAGTAATCCTCTACATGTGCAGGAAAGGGGATGCCAAGTTTGGGTCTGAGCAACACTAAGTTAAGGTGGTGCTTTAAATATTTCTGCATAGATTTGAACTAAAACTTCATCGGATTTTCACACAATTCAAACACTATTTTATTTATTGAGGTAAATTATTCAATTTTACATATCTGTCAGGGCAAAAGGATGTGAAACTTTAGGATCAGCTGATCATTTGAAGGTGAAAATACAGGGGTTGGACAATGAAACTGGAACACCTGTCATGTTAGTGTGGGAGGTTTCATGGCTAAATTGGAGCAGCCTGGTGGTCAATCTTCATTAACTGCACCAGTAAGAGCAGAGTGTGACGGTTCAATTAGCAGGTAAGAGCACAGTTTTGCTCCAAACACTGCAATGAACACAACATTATGGGGGACATACCAGAGTTCAAAAGAGGACAAATTGTTGGTGCACGTCTTGCTGGTGCATCTGTGACCAAGACAGCAAGTCTTTGTGATGTATCAAGAGCCACGGTATCCAGGGTAACGTCAGCACCACCAAGAAGGACCAACCACATCCAACAGGATTAACTGTGGACACAAGAGGACGCTGTCTGAAAGGGATGTTGGGGTGTTAACCCGGATTGTATCCAAAAAATGTCCTTCCCAAGACGAACGGACGCTGTATTGACCGCAAAAGGAGGCCCTAGAACACCATACTAATCAATTATTGTGATCTAAAACCAGGTGGTTCAGTTTCATCGTCCTACCCAGAGTTAAAAATCAATGGGAGACAATCAGGTATGAGTGGGTGAGCCCTGTTTTATTTAAACAACAGGGATCTATCAGTTTGATCTTCACAACACTTTTGTGGACGTGTATCATGACAAACAAAGGAGGTTCCTCAGGAGCTCAGAAGAAGAGTTCCTTTAATAAAGAACTATTGTACAGCCGCGCCAAGAGCCTTACTTACCAAGGCCACAGTTACTCAGTGGGGTCCATGAATAATGAACCGCAGACTGTATAGAAGAATAATGTCAAAAATAATACTGAATAAGTAAAAGCAAGCAGGAAGCTATGACCCAAAGATCACAACAACAATCGGGAGCCTTGAGGAGGAGCTTTTGTGCGTGTGGGCTGAAAGACAAAGCATCCAATGAGAAGTGTGTCACATGTCAGCTGCTTTATTCTCTCAAGCGAAGGCTCAGAGGGTGAAATAATTATGAAGAGCTCTAAGAAAAGCTCAGCTCCACTGCCCCACTTAACGCTTATCGAAGACAGTGCGTCACATTTCTCTCTGCATCCTCCCACCTCAATCCTGCACTGAAAGAGAACAGCGCTTCAGATTTACTCAATCCTCGTGTTCAATTTTTCGCACATTTGCTGTGCCACCACTCGTCGGCCATTTTATCAGAAACACCTACTACAGGTGCACATTGTAGGTTTACAGATGAGGAGTGGAGTCCATCTGAAGATGCACAATTTCCTTTCATTCATGAAAGTTACCAACCTTTTATCTTGGGCAGTGGACCAGTGCTGTGTTTAAACACTGTGTGTCTGATCCACTTGAACCAGTAACTGGTCATTATGTATTTTTAGCAACAACCTACTTGGTCAGCGTCCAGGAAAATGGGCTTGTTGGTTAATTAACACTGATATCAGTATCAAAATCAAATCGTGCATGCATTGATTATGGTGTTGGACTGTTTCTCCATGGCCCACAGCAATGTTCTCCGTGCTACAGAACTTACACATAAAAAAAATATTTTATTAATGTAGAAACGACACGACTGAATCAAACAAAGTCAAAGCTCAGCTGTTTTTTTATTTTTTCATTCTCTCTACAAGTCTCTCCACCATCTCGGCCTGTGTGTTTGTGTGTGTGTGTGTGTGTGTGTGTGTGTGTGTGTGTGTGTGTGTGTGTGTGTGTGTGTGTGTGTTCTAAAGCCTGTCTATATTTATAGGTCCATCTCAGTTCAGTCGGCTGCACTGCTGTCTAATATTTATGGGCTCTGGTTGCTGCACACAGCTACAGTTCATAGAACATGTCTACCCCCCCTTCTCTCCCCTTCCTCCAAACCCCACTCTTCTTCAGGCATCACCATGGCAACCCCGCATCCCTCACCAGCATGCATGCCGGTGTGCTTTCACTGGAAAAAAGCTGTGGATCTCTTCACACTCACACACTCACACTCTCTCTCACACACAAACACACACACACACACACACACGACTGAACAGGACACCTGTACTGTGGCCGCACCCGTCTTATGTGGGTCAGAGGGGTGTGTGTGACAGATTAGGATGGGATGCATTAAATGAGAGCAATCTGTATATTACTGCATATACCATGTTCACCTCTCTCTCTCTCTCTCTCTCTCTCTCTCTCTCTCTCTCTCTCTCTCTCTCTCTCTGTCTGTCCTCCTTTTCCCTTTCCACTGTAACACTGCTTTCAAACCGCCGCAGCGCGGCACATTAAGAAGCTTACTATTCGTCCCCTCTTTCTCAATTTTCCATCTCATCTCCTCTTTCCTCTTTCTCCTTTCCTCCACCTATCCTTTCTTCATCGCCTCCTTACCCTGTCCCCATCAATGTTCCAGGAGTCTCTTGTCTTCTTTGTTCTTTGCATTAATAAGCAGTTCACACACACCAGCATTTACACTTAAATATTCATACATGCACAAACATACAATCACACCCCCCCCCCCCCCCCCCACACACACACACACACACACATATACACACTCTTGCAAACACTCTTCAACAGGATGCACGTTATAGAGGCCAGCAGTGAGAAGAGCCATGAACAAGGAGCCAGGTAACTATGGCAACAGACAGAAGAGATGACGACAGTTTGTAGGGTAATGCGATGGAGGACAGGGTTTGCATTAACATAAGCGAAACAATGTAGGGCTTCATACTAACACACGTCATACCGACACACTCTTTGAACAGAACGGAAAATGTAAAAGTGATAGAAGAAATTGTGGCTGAAAGTAAATAACTGTTAGGGACATGAAATACAATACCATGACCAACCAGCCTCTTCACTCAGGGGTCATTTATTATTCAGGAAAATCCAGAGACATCCAGCAAAACTGTGTTTAGGGTGTGTGTGTGTGTGTGTGTGTGTGTGTGTGTGGTTTTGTTGTTATGTGGTGGGACTGCAGTGTTGTCTGTGGTTAAGCAGCTATGTCTGTGAGTATGTGTGGTGCGGGGGTGGGTTGACAAGGCTATAAGAGGATGAAGAGTTCAGCAATTCAGCAGATAATCACTTACTGGTCAGCAGGGAAACGTCCTGTTGTTTGTGCTTTGCTTGCTGGATAGTAGGTTGACACTCTGCCCCAGTTGGGATGAGGATTTATAGAGACAAAAGCAGAAATTATTCTGCCCTTTACTGTAATATATATACTGTATATATATATATATATATATATATATACACTGACCTGTCCAGAAGCCACATCAATAACATCAGTCCAGGTCACTGGAATGAAAACTGCCCTACATACTCACCCCTCCCCCTTTAACCCCCACACAATATGCAGTCATTGTATTGGCACATGGAAGAATATTGTCTACTCTAAAATAAATAAATAAATAAATAAATAAATAAATAAATAAATAAATAAATAAATAAATAAATAATAATTGTGTGAAATATTTCTGTATCTCTCACAGAAATCTGGATGTTGCCAGTTCTATTCTATTCTATTCTATTCTATTCTATTCTATTCACTGTAGACAAGAACATTTAGATCTCTGGAGATGGACTTGTAGCCTTTAGATACAAACTTCCCACAACATTGGTTATGAAGTTAAACTGGAACACATCCTCAGATAATTCTCTCTCCGCCTTTCTTATTTTCTAATGTTTTATTATCGTCATATTTCATTCACGGTTAAGACAAAGGTTTAACGTTACATTTTAAGGTTACAGTTACGGTACTTTAGGTTTAGACTGTAGAGATCAGGCTGTGACGAGCGTAGAGATACATTTTATTCTGACCAAAGATGAACAATTTGAAGGTTAATATTTAGGAGTTACGTCTTTGCCGGTGGCCTTGAGTAAGGATGGCAGGGGTGGCACAACCCCCTTGACAAGCAATGGGACCGAACCGGTGGCGGCGGGTGTGTGTTAGTAAAAGCCTTTAAAAGACAGTGATTGGTTAACTCTCACAACCTGAGACCTGCACTTTGGTGTGGTGGTCATGGTGGTCATTCAATTCATCATGGTGTGGTGAATTATCAGAAAACTGCCAAAAATCAATCATTTCCAAGTAAATTAAATTCCAGTTTAAATACCAAAGGAGCTTCCAGTGCATGTTTACTGCTCTGTCCACGTGAATATGATCAACCTGCATACAGACTCTGACTGATCAGAGAGAGGGGGCGGAGCTGGTGACATCACTGACCTAGATATGGGCCTATAGAGCAAAATGAGAAGGGAGGGGCTGTTTGCTCTCTTTCGTTGCTCACACAGTGTTTAAATTTTAGAATTAAAGTCTTTATTTAGACCACTGTCAAGTATTTTTTAAGAACTTGCACTCTTTCAACAATAGATTATTCATTTAAAAACTATTTCTCGGATGTTAGGGTTTGAGATATTTTTAGTCCTCATAATCCAAAAAAAGGCCACATTCTTACAAATATTTCAATTCTCTTAATATTTCCATCTCAAATTAATTCCAAGTTGAGTAGCTCAGAAACATTTTCAGCTTTGAAAATAACAATCTTGAATGTGTGACTGATTGCTAGACACAACCTAGTTAGGCCAAAAACTCTGATCTGAATATGGCCTAGAATATTAATTTCTCGATTTTTGGAGTTGATAAAATGCACACAATAGAAATTTGCACGTGGAAGCCCAAGCATTTGTAACTGCAACAAATTTCTGAAAGAATTGCAGCAGTGCCATTTTTTGGCCACGGCTGTGCAAACATACCCACGTTATACTATGAGACAGTGGATGTTTTCATAAATAAAAAAGCGAGGGTGGAGGAACGGGAAGGTAGGAGGGTAACTTACACAACATACACAAATAGAACATCTGCTGTATATGTAGACGACCGATGGGAGGATGACTCACGATGATGCAGATTTCGTGGCCCAGCGGCTTCAAAAGCAGCGTCAGTGTGGTTCGGTAAGCGAACAGTGAACTAAGGGTCTGTATGTGGACACAGTTCAGTCCTTCATTCTCAGACCTATAAGTCATAACATTACTCAGTAGTAGGAATCCTGAAATACCCACCTCTGCTTAATAGCAGTATAACTCACAGTCCCACTGAAGGTCACTATTCATAAGGTGGCATGATACACCGTAATGGTACACTGTAATCATACACTGTAATGAAACACTGTAATGATACACTGTAATGATACTCTGTAATCATACACTGTAATCATACACTGTAATGAGACACTGTAATGAGACACTGTAATCATACACTGTAATGATACACTGAAATGATACACTGTAATGAGACACTGTAATGAGACACTGTAATCATACTCTGTAATGATACACTGAAATCATACACTGTAATGAGACACTGTAATGAGACACTGTAATCATACACTGTAATGATACACTGAAATGATACACTGTAATGAGACACTGTAATGAGACACTGTAATCATACACTGTAATGATACACTGAAATGATACACTGTAATGAGACACTGTAATGAGACACTGTAATCATACACTGTAATGATACACTGAAATGATACACTGTAATGAGACACTGTAATGAGACACTGTAATCATACACTGTAATGATACACTGAAATGATACACTGTAATGAGACACTGTAATGATACACTGTAAAATGTCATTTTAAAAAGTAAGTTGTACTGGTTTTGTGTGTTGTACCATCAAATGCTTCCTAAGTATAGTTGACTTAAGTATAGTTTGCTGTAAAGTTCAGAAAATGATTAAAAACAAAATGTTGCCTTAAACCGTTTGAGCTTGAACTCCCTGAACAGTTTACAAACAATGCGTTTGTTGTATCTTGTTTGTCGGGAAGTAAATCGAGTAAATTTAGTTCACATTGTTTCAGAGACATAAAAAGGAACGTGATAAATACCATATTCCAGCTGCCTTCTTCACAAACACTGATGTCCATCACGGTCAAAGTGGTGTTACACCTACAAACAACCATCATCTGGACATCTCCACACATAGGGAAGGTAACCTTGGGGGAATAACTACACCATGAGGGTGAGTGAGCAGGGGAAGACACACCCATTATGCAAATTGATGGTGTCTGCAACCAATAAGTTTTACTCACCAAGAACTTAACCTAAGGTCCACCCGAAACATCACCACATACATTGATTCATTAAAGTAAGTATAACACAGTTGAACTAATTGACCTTCAATCAAAGTCTGCTGATTTTAGTTGATCTTACTTAAAATAAGTGAGTTTGAGTCTCATTTTAAGTCTCAAGTTGAAGTTCTGTTAACTTGAAATGGGTTCATTAAGAAGTGCAGTTCGAGAAGTCCAAATCCAGAAACAGGATGCAGAAGAAACCCTCCACACTGAACCACCCGTGACAGAATCATGCATGAAGCGATGGAGACGGTCACTTTGCCGGATCCTCCTCCAGTAATTGAGTTGTGACAGGTTGATACATGAGTGACAGGGCGAGAAGACCGGCTTCTCCTCTCCGGGTGCTGCAGTAAATGGGCATGGCCGTGTGATTCCACACTTTCTATGTTTTACATACAGGCATTAAATCAGCACTGGACGTTGGAGATTGGTCTCATAAAGGCTAATGAGTGTGACTCATTTCACGAAGATAAAGACCTCACAGAGCAACCAAACAGGACCAGTCCAGGCTCTTCGGTTCAGTCCATTTAATGTATTGTGACATTCAGCACAGACCAACGGACAATGCAAACTGCTCGCTGCTGCTCCAGGTCCTTCCAGAACACCTCTAATGGATAAAGGTCAGGACTTTGACTGGGTCAGTCCAGACCATTAACTTTATTCTTCTTGAAATAATAATATGTATTTGGATTTGGTTTCTTCTCACCTTCTTTGAGGATTTTTTGTCTTTTTTAGCCTTTTTTTAGTCTTTTATTCAAAATTATATCATCATAATATATTTCATGCAGTTTTCCAGTTTGAAATGTTATTAGGAAATGGCAGGTCAGGGAATTAAGATGAGAAAGGCTCTGAGTGAAAAAACATGTTTGCTGGTATAAATTTAACATTTAATGGATTCTGCCTTCAAGTTTTTTATCTTCTAAAAGACGAGTAACTGCAATAAAATGACTATAAAAAAATTACATTTGTTTTTTTGTTCATTTCTTCTTCTTCTTCTTCTTCTTCTTCTTATTATTATTATTAATAATAATATTATTAAATAATATTTTGTAGTATCCCAGAAAAGCCTAAAACACAATGTCTATTCCGGTTTTGAAGTTATTCCACAAATTACATTTAATTTTTTAAGATTTTTCATATTATCATATTCTTCTTAAACATTATTGGTGAAATTCAATTTCAAATCAATTCTGTAAAATTTAAGTGTTAGTTCTTAAAATAGTATATAAATTGAGAATTTCATGATCAATTACAATATTTTGATCATTATTTTTGTAATAAATATTGTATTTTTGTATTCTTTTTTTTTTTCAGGATGATTTTTGGATCATTTTCAATGTAAACGTATTGTGATGTAAAACATTGTGCTGTATTTGAACAGTCGTATTTGGTCAACATGCATTTTTTGCCCTTTATGAATTATTGTTTTGTTTTTGTTTAATTTGTTCTGTGTTTCAGCAAAATCTGTCACAAACAATCCCAACGAATTGTAGATCATTTCTATTTCTCACAAATACTAATCAAACAACATCACACAAAGGCAGCTTGTGTTTTCAAGCATTGAAACAAAAGGATACAGACACACAAAACACCTGCAAGAGAACAATGTCGTTGTAGAGACTGGACCTTCATACCACAACAAAGCATAAGAAGTAAATGCTGATGGAGAAGGTCAGGTGGCTGGAGGAGGTGGGAGACTCACAAATCACAGCAAGCCTATAACTGGAGCTCGTTTCGGCCTGGGGTCACGGTGATGTATTGCATTTGCTGCAATGCTGAGTTCGATAAAGGGGATAATAATGGCACTGAGGTTGTTTTTCTCTCCAGGGTGACTTGTTCTACCTGGAGACTCTCACACACCTCCTCCAATCAGCTCCCATAGACACACAGCTCTAAAAGCCGATTGGCTGTCTGTGCCCTCAGGCTGAGTGCTGTTGATGCAATGGTTGGAGCGGTGAGGGGGGAGAATTGGGGCAGGTGGGGGTTGTTGGTTGTTTCGGGAGGAAAGGGGGATGAGGAGACTGTCCAATCTGGCTCTGACCCCAGGCAAGTAATGAAGCACCATTTTGTTTCTTAAGGAGTGGCTGAAAGAAAAGGGACACTGTCTGTCATCCCAACGGCCAGCGACAAATCTCCAGCCAAACCGAGCTAAATCAATGAGGCAGAATTAAAAACGTCTAAAGAGAGAAGATTTTGCTCACTTGATAGTCCAACTGCACGTGTCCAATGTCCAACCTGATTTAAATAGAATCTTTATTTTACATGCATTTTAAGTATTTGGACATTCTACACACCAATGCATCTAATAATCATTGCGTTACTTTTTGCAGGTGAACTGTTCAGAGGTTCAATTCTATTGTGGGATTATAATTACTGGACGACAAGAACTCAAAACCTTTTATGTCAATTCAACATATTATACATCCATCAACATAATATTATGACCACTTCTAGACTCACTGTCCATTTTATCAGCTTCTCTTACCCCACAGGACCACCACAGGACCACCACAGAGCAGCTATGATGTGGGTGGTGGGTCATTCTCAGCACTGCAGTCACACTGACATGGTGGTGGTGTGTTAGTGTGTGTTGCTGGTACGAGTGGATCAGACGCAGCAGTGCTGCTGGAGTGTTTAAACCCCTCAGTGTCACTGCTGGACAGAGAACAGTCCACCAACCAGAAACGTCCAGCCGACAGCGTCCTGTGGTCAGCGCCCTGTGAGCACTGATGAAGGACTAGAGGACGACCAACACAAACTGTGCAGAAACAGATGAGCTTCTGTCTCTGACTTTACATCTACAAGGTGGAGACACTCGGTAGGAGTGTCCTGAGACCAAGGTGAGACCAGGATTACATTTATTTGACTGAAATGTCAAATGAATTTCCTTCTTTTCTGATTCATTAATTTATTTTATTCATACCGAATGGATGTACAGGTGTGACTGAATGTCTAAAGTAGCCGGAGATAATAATTACAGGATGACAAAGACAGCAAACCGAGTCCAGTGGTGCTGTCTGTGTATCTGGGTTTCAATCATCGGCGTCTGTGCTCTGGGAGTCAGTGAGGTGTGTATTATCTGATTGACCTGATTCTACACTGAGACACTTTCAAATGAGATCACACGGATCTCACATCTGAGGCCTGCACCGTCCAGCGTCCCCCACCCATCCCTTCCATCTTGAGGTTGCTGCAGGAACAACATCAGGCTCATCAGTTTAAGGTCAACCAGCTTTCATAGTTAACATTTATTCCCCTCTGAGACCACCAGACCCAACCCCACCCAAGCAGTCTACCAGTGGGTTATATATCAATGACCCTAAAAGGCAACCCAAGAATTTCATACTATGTGCACCTTTTTTCACTCAATGTTTCATATTTACATTATGATTGACGATGAGCTCCATCCACTCAGCACTGTTTGGACAAATGCGCTCAATCCAGCTTCCTGTACACAGACAAAAAGCCACAAAATATGGGAACAAGCTTTCTGCTCTGCCATTAAAAATTACAGTAAATATGAATTATTGAATGCAAACTCCCACAAAAATGGTAAGAATTACATGTTTTACAATGAGGTTATGTTTGAGTAAGAGTTAGGTTCACCTCGGTCAGTTTGTGTTATGATAACATTAGGGTTAGAGTAAGTGTTAGGTTTAGGGTTTATGGTTAAGGTTAGTGTTAGAGTAAGGGTTAGGTTTAGGGTTTATGGTTAAGGTTAGGGTTAGTGTAAGGGTTAGGTTTAGGGTTTATGGTGAAGGTTAGGGTTAGAGTAAGTGTTAGGTTTAGGGTTTATGGTTAAGGTTAGGGTTAGAGTAAGTGTTAGGTTTAGGGTTTATGGTTAAGGTTAGGGTTAGAGTAAGGGTTAGGTTTAGGGTTTATGGTAAAGGTTAGAGTTAGAGTAAGGGTTAGGTTTAGGGTTTATGGTTAAGGTTAGGGTTAGAGTAAGGGTTAGGTTTAGGTTTATGGTTAAGGTTAGGGTTAGAGTAAGGGTTAGGTTTAGGTTTATGGTTAAGGTTAGGGTTAGAGTAATTGTGTTACACTGTGTGCAGATAAAGACTTGCATTGAATGGTAGCGTGTTGTACCTCAGTAGGGTACAGCCCCAGCGACAAGTACACAGTGTGTATGTGGTGTGAAATATGTCCATAAATAATGGTCCTCAAAGGGCATAAATAAGGTCAATTACAGCACATTCAGAAGGTGAGTGTTTTCACACACTCACTGGTGTTTCTGTGAACCAAACCCACATCTGCTTGATCCCCCCTCCTGCATGTGCTACAGAGACAAAGACTGAGCGTCTCTGATCTGCTCTGAGCTCAGCGCCGTGGGATTAGACACAAGCTGATCCCTGCAGAGAAACACACAGTGACACACAGCCATCACCTCACCAGAACCATGTACAGACTGCAGTCAGCTCGAGCCACTCCCAACCTCATACCCTGAGCAGTGCTGCTGCCAAAGGCAAGCTGCAGACCTGGATAACCATCTACACAGGGACAATGATTAGTCTCTGATTGGCCGCAGCATTAATGTGGTGTAACATCACTGCTTTAATGTGTTTGGTTCATACAGGAATGATGTGCAGCTTTAAATCACACCAGTTCCGTGCAGTGCTGAGCTTGGGGGTTGAAGCGGCGTGAAGAGGAGGTGCAGGAGGGGAGGAGTGAGATGCAGTTTTGATATATGTAGCTGCATGATGGCTATGTAGGATTATTTAGGTCACAGAGAGATTCTGAATGGGTGGGGTGGACGTCCTTAACCCTCCACATGCCTGTGTGGGTGTGTGTAAGAGAGGGACAGAATGTAAGCAGGACGATAATGTGGAATGGACTGCAGGAGCACATTAGAGCTGCCGAGTGGAACAGTGTGTTTATAATGACAACCATCTGTCTGTTTGTCTGTGCAGTGCTGTGTGGGTGAGAGGGGCTTTAATTAATCTGGTTTACTGGATTTTATGTGCAATAATGACGACACACCCATCTTAGCATCCCACGAAAACACACACGAACCGCGATTCTGGTAAGAACACTGTAGGGAATCCAGATAGATAAGAGATGGAAATGATCTGTTTATGATACAAAAAAACACAGTGGCAAACCGGCAATCACATTGTAACTGAGTGATGATGTCACTTTGGAAATTGTGTGAATGTCTTTTGAGGTTGTAGTCATGGCGATGGTGTAGAATCAGGAATACAACCATCCAAAAGTAATTCAGTGACTGGTTATATGTTTCTGTACGTACACTACATGTTCAAATGTTTGTGGACACAAATGAGAAGAGGAAAAAAGAGATGAAGAGAAGAGAAGAGAAGAGAAGAGAAGAGAAGAGAAGAGAAGAGAAGAGAAGAGAAGAGAAGAGAAGAGAAGATAGATGAGGAGAAGAGAAAAGAAGAGAAGAGAAGAGAAGGTAGATGAGGAGAAGAGAAGAGAAGAGAAGATAGATGAGGAGAAGAGAAAAGAAGAGAAGAGAAGAGAAGGTAGATGAGGAGAAGAGAAGAGAAGAGAAGATAGATGAGGAGAAGAGAAAAGAAGAGAAGAGAAGAGAAGGTAGATGAGGAGAAGAGAAGAGAAGAGAAGATAGATGAGGAGAAGAGAAAAGAAGAGAAGAGAAGAGAAGGTAGATGAGGAGAAGAGAAGAGAAGAGAAGATAGATGAGGAGAAGAGAAAAGAAGAGAAGAGAAGAGAAGGTAGATGAGGAGAAGAGAAGAGAAGAGAAGATAGATGAGGAGAAGAGAAAAGAAGAGAAGAGAAGAGAAGGTAGATGAGGAGAAGAGAAGAGAAGAGAAGATAGATGAGGAGAAGAGAAAAGAAGAGAAGAGAAGAGAAGAGAAGGTAGATGAGGAGAAGAGAAGAGAAGAGAAGATAGATGAAGAGAAGAGAAGAGAAGAGAAGAGAAGAGAAGAGAAGAGAAGAGAAGAGAAGAGAAGGAGGACAGGCTGATAAGTGCTGCCCACTAGTGCATTCCCAGGGCATTGCCGTTTGAACGCCACACACAGAGACCAGTGGACAGACCTGTGTTTAATGGTATGATGTTCACACAGCAGCAGCAGCAGCGTATAGAAAACAGCACACTGTGTCATGTCCTCTTAAGTGCAGTGGTTATATTTAGTCAGAACTGAGAGTATGCATGCACGTGTGTGTGTGTGTGTGTGTATCTGTGTGTGAAGTGTGTGTGCATTGTGCTGTAAAGCCCAGTCCAGTCCTCACTAATGGACCATCTGTTGCCACAGAGCACTTTTTCCTTCCTGGTCTGAAGGAACACGCCGAGCAGAGCCTGCAGGACTGACTCTCTGCTCTTAAAGAGGACGTTTACTTAAAGGACAAAAATACTTTCAGTGAAACTATGGTTCTTAAGGCAATTACAAATACTTTCTCTACAGCATCATTATGGAGGCAGAGAGAGCTTTGCTCAGAGTCAGCTCTAAACTATGTGTCCAAAAGTTTGCGGACACCCCTTCTGATGAAATCTCATTCGGTTTTTCTTAAGGTGTATGTATACACTACTGACAAGGTAATCACCACAGCACTGACCGGTAGTACGGGACGTTCTGGAGCAGCTGTGAGCACATGAGCACAAGGTCACCTTGCACAATTCCAGGTGTGGGTTAAAGGGATATAAAGCCCCCCAGCATTGACCAGTAGAGCAGTGGAACTGTTCTCTGGAATGATGTTGCTCCATCAAATATGGGGTGGGATGAGTTGTAAGCTTTTTCTGACCCCACTGATGCTCTGATGGCTGAATGCAATCAAATCCCTATCCAAAATATCCATTAAGAGTAGAGATACAGTATGAAGGTGGCACTGAATGAATCATACAAGTCTTTTAGAAATATTTTTCTATTTTTTTGGCCAAAAAAAAAAGCACTTCAAACTACAACATTGGCCTCTTTCTGCACTAACGACGGTTTCTTTTCCTCTCCTGTAACATTTTATGAGATGCAAGGTCACAGCGACAATTCACACACATCTGAAACGTGCTGGAGTTACCGTTCCTCTAATCTGACGTTTAAGAACGTTAAATGAAAAGGTGGAAAGAATGAATGAAATGACTGGAGTGTAACTGCAGCTGTGCTCCCGTTATTGTCTCTGACAGACTGAGAGCTCCATTATCACTCCATCCCTCCGAGGGACGCTCAGGCAAACAGCAGCAGAGAAAAAAGGGAAGGAATCGTAATTGAATTCTGCACTGATGACCCAGTATAAAGTCAGCCGTGCCTCGAGTTTCTGAGACTGAAACTTTTCCGCTCTGCATTGCAGCAAGACGGAGGCAGAAAGTAGGGCATGAAAAAAAAATGCACAACAGATCAAGTTTGAAAATCAGTCGAGAAACCAGAACTCATTGTCTAAAATTCCAAGAAACCAGCTACAATGTGTGGGCAAATGTTTGTGGACATTGAATGTTTCTTGTGCAATCGAGGCCACCAACAGGGACGTTGTCCCCAGTTACTGCAGCAACAGCCTCCACTCCTCTGAGAAGGAACATTGCGGTGAGGAGGACGTGGTCGCATACATCCTCACCAGAGCATCAGTGAGGTGAGTTCGTTTATGGATGACGCTGCACGCAGGAGAATTTGTCCTCCACACAGTTAAACACACACATGCACACTAGTGAATTCACACACTGGGGCACGAAGAGACCAGCTTGGTTCCAAGCTACATGACTACAGAAGAGAAGAACCCTTTTTAGTACTACGTGGAACCTTACAAGTTGTTTGTGAATTCCTTTCTACACTCACTGAGACAAAACATGATGCAGCAAGAAGGAGCTGGAGGAACAGAAAGTGAATGATTACAATATTAATGTGCACAAAAAGAGGCTCTAGTTCCTTGTTGGGCTCCTCGAGCCTGAATACAAGATGATATGATTGGTTGGGGAGGAATTTAGGTTCCATATGGCAGCCTGCAGCGCACTTACCCACAGATGTGGCAGCTGGGCCTGTAGATCCTGCACACTCATAGGTTGCTGAAGCTGGTGTCTCAGCTGCTCCCATAAATGCTTGGTAGATAAATCTGCTGATGGAATCGCCAAGGAAGTCCGGGGACATTCCAGGGAAACCCTTGCTGCATGCGGGAGCAGTATCCTTCTGAAAATGCCTGTTGGAAGCCCTGCCATGAGGGGTGACGTTCTGTGGATGCTGCTTTTGTCCCTTATATCACTGCTAGGGATCATGTGTCAATATGCAATGGCTCCCCAGATCATCACACCAGCAGTTGGGGCAGTGTATTGCTCCACAGCAAAGACAGGACTCTCAGTCCAGTGATGCTGGACAAAATGTCTGTGTCTTCCTGCCAAGAGCCAGTGTCTAATCAGACTACACCTATATTCACCCTGATTGGCTCAGAGCATCATCTGTCTTTGAAAACCTCGACTGTGTGGAAATGTGGGTTTTGGACAGACTGGTGCTCAGCTGCAGGCCGATGTTTGTATTCGGCAACTTTGTCAGTGGAATGACCCTGCAGATGGGCCCTTTGTTGAGGAGAGCTTTGGTATGCTGGTACACAACATGTCCACTAACCCCTAACCCACACACACACACACACACACACACACACACACACACACACACACACACACACACACACACACACACACACACATTTTTTTCATGCTTTCTCAGGACCAAAGGCCATACATACATTCTTAAACAAATGGGTTCTGCAATGAAGTTTCTACACAGAACCATGAGAATGCAAACAACGACAGGAATACTTAAACTACGTCTTTCTCCTTTTGTAGACGGTTCACTATAGAACCTTTTAACCTGCTCTAAATAGGACCACAAAGCATTCCTCCACCACCACCACCACCCAAAATATAGCTGGTGAAATCTTAAAGCACTAAAGCAATGGCTTTTCACAGAGTCTATTATATTAAGAGTTTTATTTAAAAGGTTTCTCTAAATAAAGCAGGATAAACTCTTTTTCAAAACAAAGAGACTATGAATGAGCAGGAGTCCCAAACGTTTGGCCAAATTCCATACCAGAGAAAATGTAATTTTATTAGATAAATCTAATCTAATCATAATCTTTACTAAAACAATAAACATCAGACACATTACAGGGGGTAAGTGTGGCCACCGCTATGGGGTCACCTCCTGTTTGTCCAGAAAACGCATGAAAACAAACAGTCCGGCTCACACACAGAGCAGTGTGTGTGTTTTCCGAGTGTGCCACACGCTCAGGCTTTGTTCCCCAGCACAAAGAGCTGGCAGGAGTGATGGGGAAACACAGCAGACAGAAGAAGAAGAGAAAGGGAGAGAGAGAGAGAGGGATGGGGGATGCTCTTTTGTAAAAGACATGACGTGTGTCAGGGAGGCTGCAGTGTGGAATATATTACCCATCCTAAAGAGCAGCCTGTCGCTCCAAACGTGTCTATTATCCCTGCTCCTGCAAACCACGCCGTCTAACACACAATATCCTTATATATGACATCATCGTCTTCACAGTTTTCCGGTTTCCTGCTCCAACAGGAGCCAACAGCCAACATCCATGCGTTTCCAGTTGAATTAAATCCCAGTTTAAATAGCAAAGGAGCTTCCAGTGCATGTTTACTGCCCTGTCCATGTGTACATGCTTAACCTGCATACAGACTCTGACTGATCAGAGAGGGGCGGGCTGATGCTCAACCTGCATGGCAGACTCTGGACTGATCAGAGACAGGGGGCGGGGCTGATGCTCAACTGTATACAGACTCTGACTCATCAGAGAGAGGGGGTGGGGCTGCTGCTCAACCTGCATACAGACTCTGACTGATCAGGAGAGGGGCGGGCCAGATGCTCAACCTGCATACAGATTCTGGACTGGATCAGAGAGGGGGCGGCTGATGACTCCACCATTCAGGTTAATACTGATAATAATACACACAACAAATACCTGCATGTTCAACTTGCAAAGACAACTGGACCTAAGATTCTAAAGTTTAAACGAAATGCAATCAGCTTGGGATTTACGCAATTCCCACCTCCGACATCTGACTTCCAATGTAAACGGAATGCCGTGTTTGCCTTGTAATGCACGTCCACGGCAAAACTGAAGAAGTGCATGTTTGGCTATGATGGTTAAGGAGGAACACACATTAGAGTTTGTGCTGGAGTGATGCTTTAAATCTGAAGCTTAATAATCTAATGTCCACAGATATTCAGTTCTGGCCTGGGCACATGACCTTCGCCAGTGCAGTATTTATGTCTCATATGGTCCGCAAAATGGTCATGGTTTCCAGCGCCTGCACACAAACTCCAGAAACCCACCAATATTCCTCTTTTAATCCTCTGAACTTCACTGTAAACAAATATTTTGTCATTCAAGCTAAACGTCTAAAGCTAAGACAGGTTTAAATGAGACTATACCGTATAAGGTTACCGTATAAGGTTAATTCAGTTAAAAAAATGTAATTTATATTATATATTGTATATCAATTACAATGAAGCATTTATATTTCCAGTGTGGATTCAAAATGAGAGCGTGCATTTCTGGTTTTGTGTGTGTGTGTGTGTGTGTGTGTGTGTGTGTGTGTGTGTGTGTGTGTGTGTGTGTGTGTGTGTGTGTGTGTGTGTGTGTTCACAGGAAGTAACTGCAGTTCCAGCAGTGAGGGAGAGGCCACCACTCTACAGGCGGGTATCTGTGTCAAACAGCAGTGTGTGTCCATTAAAGACACAATTATTGCCCGAGAAGCTCTCTCTCTGCTTGTCACCTGCCTGCAGCTTCGCTGCCAGCAGCTCTGTAAGTGCGAACACAAGCATGCAAATTCACTCACACACTCTCTCTCTCTCTCTCTCTCTCTCTCTCTCTCTCTCTCTCTCTCTCTCTCTCACTCTCTGTTTCCTCCTTGCACACATGTAATTGAAGCTGTAGTTCTCTCTGAAATCTCTTTAGTCTACAGCAGTGTTGTGTGTGTGTTTGTGTGTGTGTGTGTGGTGTGTGTGTGTGTGTGTGTGTATGTGTGTGTGTGCGTGCGTGAGTGAGTGTATGTGTAATCATGATGAACGAAGTCGGTGCTGAACATGCTGACACAGCTGACTCTCACACTCACACCAGAGAGAGAGAGAGAGAGAGAGAGAGAGAGAGAGAGAGAGAGAGAGAGAGAGAATGAGAGAGAGAGATAGAGAGAGAGAGAGAGAGAGAGAGAGAGGGTTTATTCTGCTTTTATCATTGGACAGCGCATCATGTCCACACTGTCCAACGATAAAAGCAGAATAAACACAACGAATGTCCGGAGTCAGGTTGGACAGGACTGATCTTAACCAGAGCAGTGACCAGCAAGGTCATATTTCTGGTTGGTGGACTGTTCTCTGTCCAGCAGTGACACTGAGGGGTTTAAACACTCCAGCAGCTCTGCTGCGTCTGATCCACTCGTACCAGCAACACACACTAACACACCACCACCATGTCAGTGTGACTGCAGTGCTGAGAATGACCCACCACCCACATCATATCTGCTCTGTGGTGGTCTTTAGCAAAGGTGGTCTTGGTTTGTAACCTTTTCCAGCCTGTTGAGCATCAACAAAGGTTCACATACATTTTTTCCCTCACAGACATGTAATATTGTGTAATATTTTGTCTCGTTTGTTTGATTTGGTTCTTTGGTTTAGGATTTTATTCTGATAAAGTTTTTGTCTCAATACTCTGGGCAGTGAGTGTGTCTCCGTAAAACACCAATATTAGAATAAACACTGATAACAGTCCCATAGAAACTGGTCCATCTCCAGAGTTCTTCTCACGGGAGTCTAATGTATTTAGATTTATAGTTGCCTGGTTCGGTTAATTAGTGCTTAGTGGTGGTTAAAAGATGTGCTGCTGATGGAACTGAACACATCCAGTGTTACATACTGTACATAGAGTACTTATGTATGCATTACTAATTATAGGAACACACACACACACACACACACACACACACACACACACACACACACACAAATATTACACTTGCTCATATATACTGTAGATCTGTTCATGAAATAGAAATAGAAATATAAACTGTGACAGAGTATAATGTACATATTTACATATATTTACATATATTTACATATGTACATATTTCTCATACATTATTGAATTAATTAAATAAATGCTGTTGAGGAAGACAGAACGTTAGATACACCATCGCACATCAGTTTCGATGTTGATGGATGATGAATAGAAGTACCGTACACACACACATTGTCATTAGAAAGAAAGACAAAGCAGTAACCACGTGCAGGTCACACCAGAGCAGAGAATATGAGCCAAACTGTGAACTAAAGTGCTGGATTACAGTAATTCCCATTTCACACACATCTCCTGCTGTGTTGCACATACTGTACAAACACTAGCTTTTCCAGGACCAGCGTTTGGCTCCACTCTGCAGCTTTCTAAGAGCATGTAATCAGTCCATAATTGTGATTATGTGACCGGACTGAGGTTTGGTTTATACTGTAAATCCATCATTATGTCCATTTGCAGATGAGTGCGGCTGAGGAACCTCCTGCTTCTGTAGTCAGACAGGGTTGATTTAGTTGGATGAGTGGTTTGGATTCTGTAACCCTAATGGTCTGACGGCAACTCCTCATTCTCAGATTGGGGCCTGGACCGTTATTTCATGGACTTAAACATCTAGTACGTTTTTTATGGAGGCCTGAGACGTCGTCAGCAGCTAAGCTGAACTACATCTTCTAGCAGATCTTCTAAAACCCAAATATGAAACAAAACCTGAAGTTACATTCTCTCCATCACTCTCTAACTCTCTCCACCACTCTGCCAGGCTCTCGCCCACTCTTTGACCCCATTTCCCCACTGACACACTTTCTGTAGCCCCCTCCCTTTCATATGCACCAGATGGTCTCTTCCATATGAGGTTCATACTGAACTAGACTTTAGCTCACACATACCACCCTGTGGTTAGAGCAGAGACAGTCAGCACTCATCTGTGCATCAGAAGGACACAGAACAGAATTCGATTCTCTCTCTACATTCATAAATACAGTTTATTAGTATTGATTCACTTCATTATGTACATTAGAATATACAGTATAATATATTTTATATATTATATTGAATATATGAAGTGAAGTCATGTTTATTCATGAATGTGGACTTGAATCCATTAATAATAATAATAATAATAATAATGTAATTCCTATACCTTTGAAATGTACAATTAGAGAGTGAACCCCATCTGCTGATACACACTTTGTGTCCTATAGTCCCTCATCAGAGGTCATTTAAGCTGGTGGTCCCACCCAAACCTTGCAGCGATGCTTGACCACCACTGCAGAAGTGTAACCCTACAGGCCTGTAATGCAGCTTGATGAAATGACCTAGATGTTCCTAATCATACTTGACCCTTGACGTGATGAGGGTCACATTATGATAGGACACTTATTGCCGGGCGTGATGGGCTTGTAAAGGCCAAGGCCTGTAAAGGGTTAGTGGTTAATGGGGCTGGTTGCTTCGCCCTTCTGTAGCAGCAGTAGCACCATCTGGCTGAATGCTTGAGCATCGTTATCCTCCTGCCTCTACATGGCTGCTCCACCTCCACTGAAGAGTAATCTGCATCCACAACACTGGCCACTATGGACAGAGCCCACCACTACAGCCTGACCTACTAACACAGACAGAGGGGGGTGACGTCAGCAGCAGTGGCTCCACTCAGCAACACTGAACTCTGCAGGCAGGAGGACAGAGCTGACGCTCAGTGGAAAGGGGCTTCTGTACTGGACCCCAGAGGGAAACAGAGGATTGATGTGGGCCCTTTAAGAGGCCCGAAGAGGTGTGCTGTTCGGTTCCGTCAAAGGTTAATATGAGCACAAAGGAAATTGTTGCACACTCGGATGTGCATTGTCTTGGTTTCCGGCCCCAAATGTGGAGAAGAGGAAGTGTAAAGAATGGGAAAAACAACGTTAACACATCAGGCGGAAAGCATGTCCACTCCAGGATGTCCTTCTGAAACTGGATAGTGTAATAATCTACTTATAGCCTACAATCTTTATAATTGTATGTGTGTGTGTGTGTGTTTATTTATGTGAAGAGAAGAAGTCTTGAAATATGATCACATACACACACACACACACACACACACACACACACACACACACACACACACACACACACACACACTTAGGAATGTGGGCTATGAGTCACGGTAAGGAGCTGTAGAGAAACTGGGCTCAGGGAGTGATTGAGAACAGATGTGCATAATTTGGCTGAATGCAAACACACACACACACACACACAACCCAGAGCATGGTGCAAGAGATGGAAAGAACATCTACAATGGGAGAAACATGTGTCTGTGTGTAGAGTAGGTGTCATTTTACACTGGCTGCAGAGGACCTTGTAATGGATTCATGTAGAAATACACCGAAAAGCTCTGCCGGCCTGTTGACCGGCGGACAGTACAGAGACTATGCACTTCTGAATTTATGGGTACTATGTCAGAATCTAACACACTACAAGAGGAGAAACGGTACTGTACCACATACAACCTTCTTGCTTAACATCATTACAGAAGATAATTAGGTACACTGCCCTGGCTCCCCCTTTGGATCTGCCGCTTGTGAAGTTTCTCCTTCAGCTTCTCTTCATGCTCCCAGTTTGACACTGTGGTCCCACCACATCAACAGGATTACAGGCTTACACGCCACTGTCCTTGAAAGTTTTCCATCACATTCATTCTCTCTCTTCCATTATTCCCCCTCAAACTCCACCGAGAGATCCTTCTCTCAGTGCTTCTTGTCCTAGTGTCACCTTCACTGGTGAAGACGGTAGATCTATGTTTATATCCAGCCATACTGGTTTTAAATGGCTGCTCGTCAGAATTTAGAAAACGTACTGGTTCCATTGCGAAACTAAAGAATGCAGACTTGACTAATGGACCACAATCATGCTTCTCTCCCAGGCTTTGGGACTCTGGGCTCTGTATAATAAGTCTTCCCTTGTGAACATCTGGCTTTAAACATCTCAGAACGAAGCCCGACAAACATACGCTTTTCTCCAGACACCAACCGGACGTCCAGGCCAAACATCCACACCACTGGATCAGAACTGTGGCCTGCTCTGATAAGCTGCTTTCTCTGGAAGAGCACTGCTTACGTTCAGGCCGTTTTATTCCTTCACACACCGCAGGCCGTGATCAGGCGGAGGAGGCGGAGGAGGAGGAGGAGGAGGGAGAGGAGGAAGGGTAGAGAAACTTTCTCTTATCACTGGACTTCAGGCAGTGCTGGTGAAATGTATCCCTGAACCGCGAGTGAGACTTTCTAAAGGGTGATCAGATTACCTCAGGGCCATTCATGGCATGGCATTCCACCACACACACACACACACACACACACACACACACACACACACACACCTCTTCTGGGACACTAGGCCGGACTGTGATGTCGGAGTGCCCCCAGCTGTCTCAAAAATGCAACTGCAAAGAAAGAAATGAGAGAAATGTTCAACTAAACAAACAACAGCCTAAAAAAAACAACTATATACACAAATCAACCATAACATTATGGCCACCCCCTCTCATACAGGAGGAGTTCGTAGTTCTATAATTACAGACGGTTCTATAATTACAGATCTTCAATGATCAGAGCAGACCACCACAGAGCAGCTATGATGTGGGTGGTGGGTCATTCTCAGCACCGCAGTCACACTGACACGGTGGTGGTGTGTTAGTGTGTGTTGTTCTGGTACGAGTTGACCAGACACCGCAGTGCTGCTGGAGTTTTTAAACCTCTCAGTATCACTGAGATCAGTCCACCAACCTGAAATATCCAGCTAACAGCGTCCTGTGGGCACTGATGAAGGACTAGATGATGACCAACACAAACTGTGCAGAAACAGATGACCAACTGTGTCTGACTTGTGTTACAGTGTTTCAGACGGTGTAATACAGTGGTATATGTGTGTGTGACAGTGTTTAACAGTGTTTCCGACGGTGTAATTCAGTGGTATATGTTTCTGTGGTACATTAAAGTTTTTATGCTCCGTGTCTCGTTCCATCGTTGCTCCAGCATCGATCTGCTTCAGGTGTGTGTAGATTGTAGAGTCAGAGTCCAGTACAGTCTGTACCGCTGTAGTTCCAGCTGCTTCTCTGGGGTTGTTTCATGTTGAACGAATGACATTAGGTTACATATTTTCCATATTTGCAAACTAGGTCAGCACAAACGCATTTGTATACAGCATCACAGCTGGACCAAGCTGTTCCACAACATGGTGAGGGGTTCACAGTAGCCTCAGAACTCATCTGGCCTGAAGTCAGGTGCGCTGACTCAGCACTGGGAGGAATGGCTATTAAACTGCTGCCAAGAACAATCAGACTTTGAATATTGCCATGGACACAACCTCAGGCCTCCAGCAGCCACCTGCTGTTTACCATAAGCAAAAATACGATTTGCATAACAGATGAAGAAGAGTGAGGGGCACTGGGTGTCTCTCCATGAACAGAGGTGAGCAGGTCCTTTTCGGACTCAAGAAAAAAACGAAGCAATACACTCAACAGCGTCCAGAACAACGGTTCATTAAATGCAGGATTGTGAAATGGTTCTTCATACAAGACAACCTTACATATTTCAAACTTTTTATTAGGAGAACCGTCTCCCAGCAGAGCTGGGTCATTGGAACGGTGAAATGTCACTGGTGTAACTCAAGGTTCAAGGTTCAAGGTTTGATTTGTTTGTCACGTACATGGTTATACACAGTACAACCTGCAGTGAAGGATAAAGAGAATAAACAGAATAAATTAAATAATAACTAAATAAATCTGAATTCTTGTTTTACTCATAAGAAGCACAGCGCAAGTGACAGTGACAGCAAACAAGGTAACACCAGAGACAGTAGCTGAATGCATTCATTAGACGGGTGTCCATAAATATTTGGATATATGGTGTATATATATTTAGCAATTGTCTTCTTACTGAATTTGAACTTTGTACACACACACACACACACACACACACACACACACACACACACACACACACACACTGGCAGATGCATCTGTTATAGTCCTGACCCTTAGAGGGTCAAAGAAGCAGCTGGGTATTCTTACAGGGGTGCCTAAATTCTCACACACCCACTCAACACACACACACACACACACACACACACACACACACACACACACACACACACACACACACACACACACACACACATACAGGAAGACCACTGGAATGTAGGAAGGCTCTGCAACTTTTGGGATCAGTGTGACTCTTAACATAGAGAGGAAACTGTAACAAGCTTGTGTGCGTGTGTGTGTGTGTGTGTGTGTGTGTGTGTGTGTGTGACTAATCTTTCTGTGTGACAAGCACAAGTCTTTAAAACAAGGTCAAAGCCTCAAGGCTTTAGCACTCATTTGACCATGTGACTCAGTCTGTCTGTATGTGAATGTGTGTGAATGTGTGTGTTTGTGTGTGTGTGTGTGTGGATATTTCCACAGCTGTGTTATATGTATATAATGGTAAAATATCTCCATATCTGATGGGGTGTATTTTTTCTCTCTGGACCCTGGTTTACCCACCTCTCTGCTCAACATCTCCACCAGCATCAGAAGATCGACATCATACATCCATCAGCCATAACATTAAGACCTTGTTTCTACATTCACTATACATTTACTATTTTATCAGCTCACTGTGGTGTGTTAGTGTGTGTTGCGGTAGCGTGAGTGGATCAGACACAACACTGATGCTGGAGTGTTTAAACACTATGTCCACTCACTGTCCACTCTATTAGATGTAAACACACACACACACACACACACACCTTGCAGATGTAAAGTAAGAGACAGAAGCTCATCTGTTTCTGTGCAGTTTGTGTTGGTCATTCTCTAGTCCTTCATCAGTGCTCACAGGACGCTGCCAACAGGACGCTGTCGGCTGGACGTTTCTGGTCGGAGGACTGCTGTCTGTCCAGCAGTGACACTGAGGGGTTTAAACACTCCAGCAGCTCTGCTGGTCCTGTAGAAAGAAGCAGACGGGTATAATGTTATGGCTGAATGGTGTGTCTACAGAACAGGAAAACAGGTCTTGTGACTTCTTTTTAATCAGCAACTGTGTCTTCTCATACACGCGCACACACACACACACACACACACACACACACACACACACACACACACAGCAAAACAGAGACAGATGGGGATTCCACTAATCTTCTTTACAAAAACACTCACATGCCTTTCCCTTTAAGAGACCATCACCCCCATCACCCCAACAACCCCACATCCCACAGCCCCCACCCTGCCCTTCTAGGCCAAATGTGTGTCAGTGTGTCTGTGTGTGTGTGTGTGTGTGTGTGTGTGTGAGAGAGAGAGAGAGAGAGAGAGGCAGGCTCTTCCCCTAAGTGTCATGCTTACTCACGCTCACTCTGTCTCCCACACACACACACACTCTCTCTCTCTCTCTCTCTCTCTCTCTCTCTCTCTCTCTCTCTCTCTCTCAGGTAATGAAATAAACAGTGATGGAGGGAAGGGCAGTGAAGGAGTCAGTGATAAAATGGAGTCAGAGAGGAAGAGAAACAGCCTTAAAATGGCTGCAGCTTTACTTTCCACAGAGATGCTGCTCTCATTCACAGCTCAACATCCCCCCCTACTGACCGCCGCAGGCAGCACACCCCCCTACACACAGGGGTTTACAAGAAGTGGACTTGATCAATGGACATAAACAGGACAGACAGACAGACAGACAGAGTGGCATTGAGACATATAGACAGGAAGACAGAGACAGACAATAGATAGATAGATAGATAGATAGATAGATAGATAGATAGATAGATAGATAGATAGATAGATAGATGTGTGTACGTGTAAATGCACAGACAGACAAATCAAGACAAAGTCAGACAGACAGACAGTGTCTGGAAATGAATGGTCTGGACATTAAACACAACCTCGTGGACACTGTTAACCAAATTTGCTTCCCTAAAAAGATTAAGCACACACACACACACACACACACACACACACACACACACACACACACAAGGCCATATTCAATGCTCGTGAATCACATGGCAGCTCTATCCGAGCCAGACAAACAGTAAGTTTCCCAAAGACAGAACCGACAGTGTTCAGCATTCCAGTCTGATAACAGTCTCTCAAATACACAGTTAATGTGTAACATTATCACTCTCTCTCTCTCTCTCTCTCTCTCTCTCTCTCTCTCTCTCTCTTTCTCTTTCTCTCTCTCTCTCTCTCTCGGCCTCCTGCTTTCTTCCCATAAATGGCCTGGAGCTGTGGAGCCGCTCAGGATGCCAGAATGAAAAGGGGGAGACTGGAAAGGAAAGAAAAGAAAAGAGGAGAGGATGGAGAAGGGAGGGTGTGTGGGGGCTGACTTGCACTTTTCCACTCCAGGCCGTGTGGAGAAGTCCTGTTTTATCTGCTCACGGCTCCCCTCAGCCCACAGACAGGCCGCTTCATCACTTCTGTTTAAAGCTGCTGCTCCTCGCTCTAAATAACACCGAGAGAACAGCCCCAGCTCACAGCGTCACCAGCACCAGCATGGGCCAGGATTTTCACACGGAACCAAAAAAGGAAAACAGCTTTGACCAGAACAGAGAGTTACAGAGTTTGAGCAGCAGAGCAAAGAGGCTGAAACACAGAAGAAACACAGAAGATCTGTCTGAGAGCAGCATTTTATACCACAGGGTATAGACAGACAGACAGACAGACAGACAGATATATAGATAGAGAGACAGACAGACAGATATATAGATAGAGAGACAGACAAAGAGAGAGAGAGAGAGAGAGAGAGAGAGAGAGAGAGAGAGAGGGAGGAAGACAGATATATAGACAGACACAGATATTTGGACAGGCAGACAGAAATATCAAGATATATATATATATATGAAGACATCAAAAGACATACAGAGAAATTAATAGACACAATTCTATCTATCTATCTATCTATCTATCTATCTATCTATCTATCTATCTATCTATCTATCTATCTATCTACAGACAGATGACAGAGGTGTTTATGGACAGTTTTTTTACATAAGTGTCCTCTTGTCTTTTTAGTAAACAGTACACACTGATACTGACTGTATATAATGTTTATAACAGTACAGCTGAGCCCCCCCCCCCAACACACACACACACACACACACACACACACACACTAACACTCCTCCATCAGGTCCATTTAAACTTTAAACCCCCCAAACAAAAGCTGGGGGTGTGTGTGTGCTAGAATGAGAAAAGTCCATGTTGTTGCCCTCCACTGTGCTGCTTGTTGCCAATGGTGAGAGGACAATGAGAGTGAGACAGAGGGGGGAGGTGGTGGGGGTGTTTTGAGGAGGGGGGGTGAAACTCAATGGGCCTCTTTCATCCTGTTTTCTGAGCAGGAGAAAAAAAGGACTGGAAAGGCAGCTGGAGAGCAGGAAATGAAGGCCAGTGGCAGATGGCCGGGTGGGGCCGTGAGAAGGGGGAGAGGAGGGGAGGGGCTTCGGCAGGAATGGGGAGGTGGCTTTGGAGCGGTGGGAGGGCTAAAGGGCGGGGTTTAACGTGGCTCACTTGCGCACATCTGGTGTTTGAAAGCTGTAACTACACGTCAAAACATGAATTTCACAATTCCTCATTAAAATGAAGTGAAATAATTGGGTTAAAAATGTTACAAAATGTGGAAATATATGCAGATTAATTCCAGAAGAGCTGCAGCTTCTGATTAAACAGAATAAAAGAGTATAAGAGCAGAATAAAGCTTATATAAGCAGTATGGAAGAGAGAGAGCAGCTGAGGAAAGAGGCATTTTAATCAGAGCTGAAATAAAGAGAGTCAGACTAAAGCAGAGGTCTGTGTTTATTACAGTGTATTTTATTCTGTTATATGATGTTTACTGACCCTCTGATCTGGATAATGGTCAGTATGTACTGAACTAAATCACAGATTCCTGGAGGAACTACTGAACATCTGGAGGTGATTCTGTCACAGACCTTTTTTCACTCAGAATATTAAAATTAAAAATGTAAAAATCCAGTTTTCCATACATTATTTACATACAGCTCATACAACATATATGGGGCAACACTGCCCCCTAGTGGTTCGGTGCACAAAAAAGTAAATAATAATAATAATAATAATAATAATAATAATAATAATAATAATAATAATAATAATAATAACAATAACATTAAATCATGACTATGAATATGTTTTACTGCCTTTTGAAAATGATCATGCTGGTTCATCTGCTTGGTCTTGTTGGTCATGCTGGTTGACCAGCTTCTTCTTACTTGTCATACTGATTGACCAACTTCTTCATACCAGTCATAGTGGTCAACCAGCTTGATTATGCTGGTTGATCAGCTTGATCTTGTTGGTCATACTGGTTGTCCAGGTTCAACTTAATGATCATGCTGGTTGATCAGCTTAATTATGACAGCAACTCGACCGGGGATTGAACCCACAACCCCAGGCAACACACGCACTACCTGCAGTGCCACCATTAATAAAAAGTGTCCCATAATTGCATTTCACAGCATGCCATCGTGGAGAAACCCATGCTTTCATGTGACATTATCAAAGTGACAGTTACAACAGTAGCAGTAAAGAAATGATTTGATAGAACCATGCATGAAGAACATGTTTGCAGGACATTATCGTAAAACACTACTGAAGTACACTACACTACCATAATATACTACTGTAACTACCATAATACAATACTGTAATGATGACGCCTGTTTCCAATTAACCTGTTCACCTGTGGAATGTTCCAAACGTGTTTTTTGATTTCTTTTGCTGTCCCTGTCCCAATGGTTTTTGGAATATGTTGCAGGTATCAAGTTGAAAATGAGTGAATATTTAAAAAAACAAAATTTTGAACATTAAATATCTTGTCTTTGTGGTTTATTCAATTCAATACAGGTTAAATAGGTTTTTATTTATGTTTTCACAATGTCCCAACGTCATTGGAATTTTGGTTGTAGTAGTAATATAACTTATTAGACGTTGTAGTAGGATTAGTACTATTATTATGAAGATAAAAGTCAATCCAAGAGAAACGTAAGGTATTATCATACCGTTGCACAATAACTGTGTTGTAATGTTTACTTGTCTAGTTCCTGTAGCCCGAGTACACAGGCCTGAGAGAGGTCAACATAATCAAGAGTGTACATGCAAAGTGCACTTCAGATCTGTCCTGTCATTTCCTGCTGTGTGTGAAGTGAGTTTATAAAAGAAGGACCGTGAGAGACTCGATGATCTGTAAAGGTGTCAGAATGAGAGTCAGAGTGCTGCTGCTTTTCCTCGGCCTGTCCTGCGCTGAGCTCCAGACAGCCGATGACCAGGCATCAGGGCAGGACGTGCAGACCAGCCTGACCATCCTTCAGAACCAGAACCCTGAGGATAAACCAGAGTTACTCTCAGACCAACCCACCATCCAGATTAATGTGTGGACTGAGCTGAAGGAGCTGAGGAACATGGCCGTGGAGCAGAAGGTGATGCAACAGCAGAACCAGAAACAGATTGAAGAGCTGAAAAAAGAGAAAACAGGTAAACCGACTGATTTGACTCCTGAAAGTCAGCCTTGCTGCTCACTTGCAGAGATTTCTGCAGATTCTCTGAATCTTTTGATGATATTATGGACTGTAGATGATGAAATACCTAGATTACTTGCTTTTTTTGACTATTTGCTCATGCAGTCGTTCACGAAGTGGTGAACCTCACCCCATCCTTGATTGAGGACTGAACCTTTCATGCTCCCTTTATACCCAATAATGACACTCACCTGCTTCCAATTAACCCGGTTCACCCCTGGAATGTTCCAAACAGGTGTATTCCAGTCTGAGTCAGATTGAGTCAGTGTTTTCCAGACTGAGTCAGTTGTAGTTCAGGCTCTGATGTGGTTGTTTATGTGCTTCACAGCGTTGGAGACGAGAGTGTCCTCGACCGAACAGGAACTGAAAACACTGAGAGAGGAGACAACAAGTAAGACATAAATGTATAATTCAGTGTTTTCCAGCCTGAGTCAGTTTGATTCCAGCCTGAGTCAGTGTCTTCCAGCCTGAGTCAGTGTCTTCCAGCCTGAGTCAGTTTGATTCCAGCCTGAGTCAGTGTTTTCCAGCCTGAGTCAGTGTTTTCCAGCCTGAGTCAGTTTGATTCCAGCCTGAGTCAGTGTTTTCCAGCCTGAGTCAGTGTCTTCCAGCCTGAGTCAATTGGAGTTCAGGCTCTGATGCGGTTGTTTATGTGCTTCACAGAGTTGGAGACAAGAGTGTCCTCAACCGAACAGGAACTGAAAACACTGAGAGAGGAGAAAGCAAGTAAGACATAAATGTATAATTCAGTGTTTTCCAGCCTGAGTCAGTTTGATTCCAGCCTGAGTCAGTTGGAGTTCAGGCTCTGATGTGGTTGTTTTTGTGTTTCACAGCGTTGGAGATGAAAGTGGCCTCAACCAAACAGGAACTGACAGCACTGAGAGAGGAGAATGCAAGTAAGACATTAATTCTCTTGGCCGTTCTCTCTTGGCTCTTGGCGAAGATGGTTGCACTTTCCTCCCTCTCCTCCCTTATCTCTCCTGCTTAGCTCTTTAGTCTTGTCTGCTGGGAGACTCACTCAACGCTGTTCTTCTAAACCAAAGTATGGATTTGATCAACTGGTCTCTCAACGCAACTGACATCATCTTCTCGATGAGAAGCCGGGGTTCAGGGGAACCTGCGTGTCCTGATGGGACATTTGCGGCTGGATACACGATGGACTCCTGGGAGAGGTGGGCGCTGTCAGTCGAAGATGTTGAGGATATTTACATATCTGGATTTTTGATTGCGAGTACTCTGCTGATTGGACTGGGCAGTGCACTGGCATATCGGAAAATTAGAGAAGTGTGGGCAGCTATCAAAGGCCCCTTTAAGCTGCCTGAGATGTTTGACACTCTGGGCAAGGCTGTCAGGACACAGACTGTGTCTTTACGTCACACTGTGGAGAACATCTCAGAGAAACTATGAGCTTGGAGTATTCGCATGGGAGACCAGTCTGGAACAAGAGATGAGTAGCTGCAAAATGGACACAACTCTCCCAGCCAAAATATTTCTTGTTATCATCTATTTGGCTCCCCCTTATCAGCTCTGACCTTGGCAGATGTTGGAAATCTGCCCCGATGGACAACGTTCTGGGACGCTCCCTCCCTTCCCCACCTACTGCTGCAGTCTCTGGCTGGCTGCTCAAGGCTGTTTTCAGGAGTTGCTAAGCTTTGTTATCTAAGAACTGAGACATTGTCTCCATGGTGACTGCTGGACTTCAGCTTTGGCTCCTGGACACATGCCTTCGCAGCTTTAAGGCTGTTGCTGCTGTTGTGACTCAGGTTGCAAATTTACATTGCACCTTGGAGAACATCACAGAGAAACTGACAGCTTTGCAATGGAGTCTTTCCCTTTGGCGAGTAAGGACTGCAAATTTCCGCTGGATGGCCGGTTGCCGGGCGGGACTTGCTTGTTGAATTGACACCAGTGTTTTCCAGTCTGAGTCAGTGTTTTCCAGCCTGAGTCAGTGTTTTCCAGCCTGAGTCAGTGTTTTCCAGCCTGAGTCAGTTGGAATCTGATTGTTTTATGTGTTTCACAGCGTTGGAGATGAGAGTGTCCTCAACCAACGAGGAACTGAAAGCACTGAGAGAGGAGAAAGCAAGTAAGACATAAATGTATAATTCAGGAAAAGCATATTTAATATGTTCTTATTATTTCTCCTTTACAGCCATGTGAAAAAGTTAGTAACCCCTCATGAACAACTTTGCAAAAAAAAACTAAAACTGAAGAAGTGTTTTAAAAATTCACTGCTGAATTCTATTCTCTGTAAAATTCAGTTTAGTATTTTGACATTAAATATCTTGGATATGGATTTATAATTTTTTTTTACTTGCTTTTAATTTAAAAAATTATAAAAAACAAAATAAAAAAATATATAAACAACATGAAATACAGCCAACAAACTGAACTCAAACCGGATGGTTTTAACAAGGCCTTAGTTTATATTTGGGGTTCCTTATATGGACATATAAGTGGTTTACATGTCCTTATACACACACACACACACACAAACTTGGCATGAAAGGCATTACCACTCACAGTGGACAGCGCAGTGGTTGGTACTGATTGTGACCAAGCAGTTAACTATACAGGTTTCTATCCTTGCCTTGTCACTTTACAGAACGTAAAAATAATAGAATTGTAAATTCCTTTGCAGACACTCCAAAGGTGGCGTTCTCGTTTGGTACAGGAACATCGGGTTCCCTTGGACCTTTCAGCACAGACACCATCCTGGTTCTCACCAGGCAAATCACAAACATTGGCAATGCTTTCAGTCCGGTCACAGGTAAATACACTGTCCTTACCACGACACTCACTGATGTCTGGTTTGGATCACGTCTCTGGTGGTGACAAGAGCCTGTGTACTGATCCAGGTGTGTGTCTTGCTGCAGGTGTCTTCACTGCACCAGTGAGAGGAGCCTACTACTTCAGGTTTACCATGTGTGGTATCAGTAACACACACTGGACGACTGTACGTTTGTTTAAAAATCAGCAGTCAGTAGTAGTTGCTACTAAACTTCCAAAAGGATCACATGACTACGCCTCCAGTGGTGCTGCCCTGCTGCTGGAGAAAGGGGACCTGGTGTATCTTAAGCTTGAAGCTAACAATCAGATTTGGGATGATCTCAACAATCATTTCAGTTTCAGTGGTTTTCTGCTCTTTCCCATGTAAGACATGTTCACAAATCCTTTATATGGAGATGCCAGAAGCTGCCCAGATGTTGTGACTAAAGAAACAGTCACACAACCTTCAGGACAGCGAGAGTAATGAAACAATAAAGTGTGTTACACTGACGGTGTTGTCTTTAACCTTTCTGACCTCATCAGGAACATCAGCCTGATTCATCCAAAACCAACAGAAATCAACTCTCATTCTTAGTTCAGATCTCAGCACAGTTGAATGTAGAGTTTCGTTTTATTCCAGGGTTTAACTTTAGAATTCCAGACCAATATTGTGGGATGGTTTCATAGTCTGTCATATATTTATTTGCCAAAAATTAGAAACTATTTATAGGAGACAGATATTGTTCTTTTCAGGAGATCCTAGACTACTGTTTTGATCAAAAGTTGAATTGCACCTACATTTTGTTTTCTAATAAGGACTAACAATACTTTACCTTGTAGAAATATGAGCTAAAAACACAATCATTTTGATGTCTTATTTGTAACGGTCCCAGTGCAATCCAAACTCCTTCCAGCACAACCAGTATAAGAGGTAAAAAATGCAGCCCATGGTCTCATTCCATAAGGAACCTTCTCTCTGAACCTGAACCTTCTCTTCATTTGGTCCTAGCTTGAATGAAAACAATCATGCCATCCATCACCACATTAATACCATCATCTGAACAGCAGGCCGACGTCCAGCTGGTGGCAGCAAAGTGTAACAAAAGTGTGGTTCATACCCTGACTGTGGCGATCTGTGGCAATAACTGGAGTCCTCTGTTTGGTTCTCAGATTCGTACACTTGTCCACATCACCTTCCAGGACTGTTCAGTCACTCAATAATACTCTGTTAAGTCACGTGGTTCTGACCACCTCCTTGTTTCATTGTAGACATTTTTGTAAACGTCACTGACCATACAGGAGCACTTTAACTATAACTATCATTACAGACTGTAGTCCTCAAAAATCAGGACCCCACAGGACCACCACAGAGCAGCTATTATGTGGGTGGTGGGTCATTCTCAGGACTAACACACCACCACCATGTCAGTGTGACTGCAGTGCTGAGAATGAGCCACCACCCACATAATAGCTGCTCTGTGGTGGTCCTGTGGGGTCCTGATCATTGAAGATCAGGGTGAAAGGAGGAGAATAAAGTCTGCAGAGATACAGATGGACTACAGTCTGGAATTATAGAACCACAAAGAGCTCCTGTGTGATCAGAGGAGTTTGACATAACATAAGGTTAAGGTTGACTGGTGTAGATTCAATAATTCCATTGTTTACGTAAAGCAGACACTGGGCCGGACATGTCCTCTACAGACTGTTGGTTTATGGAATGTTGTTTTTATGATACGGGCCCTTTAAACCATCTCGTCTTGTCTTGTCTCATCGTTTGAGTGTGAGCTGGGCTTTAAATGGGACAGATACTTACTCACCCAGACTCACTCAGCATGAAGCCACCGAGTAGCAGTCTTACTAAACACTGTGATTTTTCTACATCATGTCATTTTACATAAATCTTCGGCTGCTGCCGTGCTCGGAGATATCGTTTTTGAAATCAAAGGACCCACCTTGTGCCACAGAACATTCACATCAGAGTGCATTTCAGTAAATGAGCCATATTTAAAAAGCTGGCATGAAAAGAGTGTGGCGTTCTGTTCCGACACTTAGGAAGATTAATCGTGAAATTTGAAGAAAACTAAATGTGGGAGGAGGAGCATGTCTGAAGCCCCTTCTCCTCCCTGTCTAATGTCCTATGAATTCCCGTTGCAGTACCACCTCACTGCTGGACAATTCATCAACAAACCCAAACTGACGTTCAGAACCTCTAATCCACTCAAACTTACGCCTGTTTGTTGTTTTATTTTTCATTCTGTTAATATTCTCTCCACTGTGTGCATATTCATGTACTGACCCCATAACAACATACTACCATGTATGTCGTCATGTGACCCTGCCATGTCCGGTCTGTGACACTGAAGCAACATGGAGAACTCAAACACTCACTCTATTGACTTAAGAATTCAAGCAACTTGTACCAAAATAAAATGCTGTCGTTCATCAAAACAATTGTTCAATAATCAGAATCCAGGTTAAATATTCAATTAATCAGGATTCTGATTTGAGGTCATATTGCCCAGCGCTACCTCATGGCATGTCATTCATTTCTTAGACATCAAAAAATGAATATTGAGGGCTCCAAGTGGTTCAATGGTCTAATGAAACATGTTCAAATGCTTCCTGCAATCAGCAGCTGGAATCTGAGAGCAAAAATGGCATACCGTCTCTGGATGGGTAGATGGCGCTACCTCCCCACATCATATTGAGTGTAATGCTGGCCGGCACAGGCATCCGTTAGCCATTGTATCGGAGTTGGGGTCCTGATGCATCTCTCTGAGGGCATTGGCTGCCCAGCAATGATGCAATGGCAGCAGTTTGAAAAGTGGCAGTGGCTGGAGTCACATGTATTGGAGTTATCTCTTAGTGGGGGTTGGCATATTGGCATAAATTGGCATCTTCCGTGGCATCTTATCACAGTTTACTTATCTCCCAACAATATAGCGTGATGCTTAGAAGCACTTGCAGCAGCATTAACTGAATGTAGTGGTGGGAGGTGACCTTTCTAATGACAGACGAAGCAGAGAAGCCCCTGACAGGCTGCTTTCTAGCCTGCTCTCTAAGTGACCCCTCCTCCACAGCCTCGTTGTAATATTTGTCAACTGTACAAACATAAGCGACTGAAACACTATGAATATCATGGACCATGGGCATTGCCCTAAACCTGAACCACTGTCCATCCTTTCATTTGATGGGGATCCATCCCTGCTATCCATTCTTTAATCTTTATGTTGCACGGCTGAGCAAACCACACAGGGGCAGGTCGACCCTGACCTCCGACAGCCATCACGGACACAAACACAACTTTCCCAGATACGGTTTGAGTACAGTTCAGTATGACCACTGGAGTGACCCCTGTGGTTGAGGAGACCTCCAGCTCTGGGGAAGAAGCTGTTGGCATGTCATGTTGTGCTGGTTTTGATGGACCTGAGTCTTCTACCTGAGGGGAGTGTCTGGAAGAGGTGATGCCCAGGATGAAAGGGGTCAGCTGTAATTTTGCCAGCGTGCTTCTCCATCCTGCTGGTGTAGATGTCCCGAAGCATTGGCAGATTACATCCATTGATCCTCTCTGCTGTCCTGATTATGCACTGGATTAGCTATGCTGGAGGCATGTTCTAAATCTCAGACATTTAAGTTGTTGCTGCTTTGAGGTTCTTTCTCACCTTATTTTAATCATTTGGCAGAAGGTCATCCTGCTTTTGTCTTGGTGGACAGGTCCAGAAGGCCTGGTGTCATGGTGTGGGTGCAGTTTCGTATGATGCCAGATCATCTTCAGTCTTCATTACAGACACTTTAACAGACCAACGTTACGTTAATGAGGTTCTGCAATCAGTGATCCTGCTTTTCTGAACACACATCCCGGTGCTCTATTCCAACAGGACTTTGCTCGTCCACATACTGCTGCCGTCTCAAGATCTCATCTTGAAGACACAGATACTACGCCGTGGTCGGTCTCATCTCCAGACCTGTCCCTGATTGAAAATGTGTGGGACGCTATTGGACGCTCTATCAACACTCCACCCCTACCACACCATCTGCAGAACTGAGTGAGAACATTCAAGCTGCATGGGATGGATCATCACAGGACACCATTAGGAACCTCTACAACTCAGAGAGACGTCTGTACTGAGATACATTACTTTGTATGTGTAGATCAATAAATATTGATGATATCAGTCTACATTAATAATCAGCTATTGTTCCCTCGACTGCTTTTGAAGATTTTTGTTTTTCTTTCCTGTTGGTACTTTACACACAGCCCCTTGGTGCACTCTCTCCCTCTTTCACTCTCTCTCTCTCTCTCACTCACTCATTCACTCTCCCTCTTTCTCTGTCCCTCTCCCACCCCTCTGTCACACATACACATCGAGTGCTGGGTCAGAGGCAACCTAAATTGCACTGAAATGAGGGAATGAGGGAGTGCAGGCAGGGTGGAAGGAAAACGGCTGGGAGATAGTGAGAGAGGGAGAATGTGTGCAAGGCACAGACTGCGGATCGATGTCTCTTGCTGCTTCAGCATGTAAAGGTGAGAGTGAATCAAAACAAACGAGGAGCACACCGAGAGGAGAGGAGAAGAAGGGAACGCAGGAGAGCAGGGGGGACGGAGAACAGGAGGACAGAAGAGGGGAGGCGAGAGGAGGACAGCACCCAGTCATCTGTCTCTACGAGTATGGCTGCTGCCCGCTTATGTCCAGCTTATGAGAGTGGACAGGTGTTTGGTTTGAAGCTCACGTGCAGCCGTGAGTCATATCAGATAAGCAGCCACTTCACTTTCCTGACCTGAAGGACCTGGAGGACTTGAAAGAGAGCAGCTCTATCTTCAGGAGATTTTGCAGGAGAGGCAGCGAGGGCTGCAGGATGCTCTGGAGTTCTAGGGGTAAGTTCTGGCAGATTAAAATGACTGCTTGGTTGGACCTCTTGGTTTGGTGCAAAGTTTCAGAGGCTGGAGGGTCTCGTCTCCATGAAGATCACGCAGATAATTTGGTTTGGATGCCAAGCTGAGTTTCTGGGTTGGAATGTCCTATCTCTGCAAGATCACGCATGCTAATTCGGGTCCTGTCACTCACGGGGCACTGGGATGAGTCCCCAGGACAGAGTTTGGAGCTGTTGTCCTTTGATTTATTTTCCCGGCGACTGCAGTCCGCAAGCATCCAGAGTTCAAAAGGGTCAGCCTGACATCCACAACATGACATCAAAAGAGCAGTGCTGGGGGGGACGAGTGACAGGCTGATCTGGTGCGGTGTGTACGCATAGCTGCTAGATGGGGGACAGGGGGAGGGTTGAGGGGGGCAATGGGGGGTGGGTGGGTGGGAGGAGTTGACTTATTGCTGAAAGTGAGTAAATGTGATGAGGCCTTTCATGCAGTCCCACTGCAGCTCTGGGGTTTAACCCTTTCAGCTCTAGGCTTATTATTCAGCTATTAATCTGAAGGCTAACCCAGCAACCACTATGAATTGCTAAGCAACTTCTATGAACATTGGCACAAGAGTGAGGAATTGAATTGCTGGCCCTACATATAGGTCCGTAGGGTAGTGGATCTTGATGAATTCAAAGTGGATAATGGTTTCTGAATAATTCATAGTCTGTAATAGTTCCTGGGTAATTCATACTGGATAATAGGCTTTAGGATTAAGAGCTGAATAGGCCTGCAGTTTAAGGGGTTAAGGTATGGCTTACTGTGCCACACTGATTCCTGTGCCTTTATGCTTTGGCAAAACTCTCTCTCTCTCTCTCTCTCTCTCTCTCTCTCTCTATCTTTTTTTTTTTTTTGAAAAACAGCTGCTGCTTTGAGTCATGCGTCAGTAAATTTCTCGCCGGTCACTGATTAATCTCCCCCTTTTGTCAGGATTTAATGAAGTCGTTAGCATTAATGCATAAATTATCAACCTGCCTAAGGTGGGCTAAACGAGAGAGGATGGCGGAGGCAGGCGGTCAGGCACAGGGCCAGGTAGCAGCAGCAGATGCAAGGAGGGTCAGAGCACAGCGCTCCCTCCCCATTATTTACACTTATGCACTGAGTTATCCGTCCATATTGGCAACCCCTGCCTATGAGCAAAATCTACACAATCGCTCGGGACCCGACATGCATTTCCACATTTTCTAACCAAGAATCAGTCACCTTTACAGCCACTGCCTCTCTCACTCTATCTAGCCCTTGCTCACCCTTCTGAATCATCCAAATCAATGGAGTGTGTGCTCTGCAGTTCAGGTATTCTGCTCTCAGGTCACTGCCTGCGAGACAGCAGTAACAGAGCATTACCGAAACAGCAAAAGCACTCTCTTCTGATCTGTCCCTCTAGAACTAGACAAAAGTCTCTGCCTTAGAGTCATGATATCTGTCTGATATCTGTCTACAAAATGTACACAGATTTAGTTGGTAGCCTGTGACTTGCTGAAAGTTATTACTTATTAGAATCATATTCATGGTGTAACAGCCAAACATACACCATGCACCAAGAGATTTTGGGGCAATATATAGTATCCCTATCAGACCCATTGGTCCATTTGCTTCCACCAATATACACCAAACAGCCATAACAGAATGACCACCTCCTTGTTTCTGCACTCATTGTCCTGACACAGCAGTGCTGCTGGAGTGTTTAAACCCCTCAGCGTCACTGCTGGATTGAGAACAGTCCACCAACCAGACACATCCTGCCGACAGCGTCCTGTGAGCAGCGTCCTGATGAAGGACTAAATGATGACCAACGCAAACTGTGCAGAAACAGATGAGCTTCTGTCTCTGACTTTACATCTACAAGTTGGAGACACTCGGTAGGAGTGTCTGATAGAGTGGACAGTGAGTGGACACAGTGTTTAAACACTCCAGCAGCACTGCTGTGTCTGATCCACTCGTACCACCACCATGTAAGTGTCACTGCAGTGTGATAAAAATGGTGTGATAAATTGGTGGTCATAATGTTATGGTTGATCAGTGTATGCTGATACAACCTCATTTGATTATCATGCTACACTGAATTTTCATTCTGGAAGGCACCTTCCTGATCAGTATTCATACTAATGGCTATGTGCAGCACAAGCCAAGCTGTTCATTCACACACTCGAGCTGTTGTCATGTTTTCCTAAACCAACTGTGCTTGTCAAATTATTTCCCTTGACAGTCTAAAGTCACCTCTAAGGCTTTCCTTGTCCTTTCCCCTTAGATGCAACAGCATGGCCAAATGCCCTGATTTTTGCTCTAGTGTCCTGCTGAGCTGGTCATTGTAGAGATGGGTCGACGGGCAGCTGACCAGACCACTCCTGTGCCAGTGCTGGGAGTACCCGCTCTGGTGGGGGTTCGTGGCTGGAGGGCTCTCACATGGACCCATCAGTGTAACGTTGGAGTGCAGACATCGCCTGCAATACGGTAAGGCTGCAGAGTGTAAAGCTGTGACAGAATTCAAATTTAACCTGTTTATTTCTTATCCAAAAGTAGTTTATCAGAATAAAGAGGGGCATAGCACCACATCTCGGTCCCTGGATGAAGCAGTTCCACTATCCATCCTCTCTCCGATGCCCCGAGCATAGATATGTTTAGTGTGCCAATGTCCATTTTTAAATAATGTAGAGCAGTGTTCAGAGGGCACTTACAGCAGAAGTATTTTCAAGTCTCTGGGATGAGAGTCTAGTCTCTGGGGTGTAAACCTGAGACCAAAGCCAGGAATCTAGGGAGTCAAACTTGGGCCAAGTCCAAAGATTGGGTGCAAGTGGAGTCTTGAGTCTATAGGGTGCAAGCACAAATGAAGTCTCGAGTCCCTGGGGTGTAACCCTGAGACCAATGCCAGGAATCTAGGGAGTCAAGATTCAAGTTCTGAGGTGTAAACTTGGGCCAAGTCCAGAGTTTGGGTGTAAGTGGAGTCTTGAGTCTATAGGGTGCAAGCACAAATGAAGTCTCAAGTCTCTGGGGGTGTTAACCTGTGTTTAGTGTCTCTGGGGATTCAAAATTCAAGTCTATGTGGTGCAAGCCTGGGTCCTAAGTTTCTTGTTGAGAGTCGAGTGTTGAGTCTGTCATAGGTCAGAACTGAAAACCAACAAAAATGGTGATATGTGGTTTTTGACAGCACATGACAGCAAAATCAAGAATTTGAAAAAAGTTTGAAAAAGAGGTGTAAGCCTGAGGCCGGTGTCAGATCTCTGGGGAGTCAAGTCTGTGATGCAAGTGTAGGGCAAGTCATTTGTCTCCAGATGTGAGTCGAGTGTTGAGTCTCTGGAGTGTACAAATTGTTGCTGACATGCAAAAACTTTGTATCTCAACAAAGCAACTTTTCAAGTGAAGGAAAAACCTCCATAATGTTCAGTGGAAGTACACAAAAAATGTTTGTTCCAAGTTATCTTGCAGCATTTGTATTGATCCATTCCTCGAGATGCAATATAAGGACCAACTGCCAGATTCATATTAGTTCAAAAAGTGAAAGCAATTGTGTGTCATAGCAAAATCAAGTCTAAAATCTCTGGAATGACAGCTTAATCTCAAGTCAGTCCCTGAACCGTAAGCGTAAGATTCAATATCTAGGTCTCAGGGGAGCCAAGATTCAAGTCTCCATGGTGCTGCACATCTGGGTCAAGTCCAGAGTCTCTGACTGCAAGTTCAGCCTCAAATCTCTGGAGTGTCAGTGCAAAGCAAGTCTCCACACATAATGCAAGCCAGTCTTTAACTACAACACCTCACAGACTCACCACTGAGCTTTTAATGTACTGTGTAAAGCAATCCGCAATCATTGCATAAATCAATATATTCTCATTGTGACATTTTGTTCGTTTTGCACAGGCCTACTTTACGAAGCTGCCAGTCCCAACCAGAGACTCAGCAGACAGACACTGTTACCAGCCAGTCAGAGAAGAGAACGAGCATGCCACCCAACGGGCACATCCCTAATGACTTGGTCTCAGAGGAAGAGGGTAAGAAAGGCCAAAAAAGGAGCATTTTTGTGAAACAAAGGAGCCTTGACACAAAGATAAAGAAGGGTGTGACATTCCAAGGTTTGGACAGTGATTTAACTGAGGATGGCAAAAGAGTCAAAACGGAGGTGCATTACCACACTCGTAAAATCAAAACCAACCCTCATCTGCATGGGGGCATTGTAAATGGCAGGTCAAAAGGGAGGAGAGATGTCCGCTTTACCAATGGGAGCGTGGTTGACTCTGAGGCGATCGGGGGGATCAGCAGTGACATCAGTGAGGGGGAGGAGCCATCTCAAGGGCTCAAAGGTTCCTCAGTGAAGAGGAAAGTTCCTCCATGTTCTCCTCCACATAGACCTCCACAGAGAATCTGCAGCACATGTGGTGGGAGGCAAAACCCTTTGGCTGCAGTTCTTTACACCACCACCCGAAGCACCACTTCACCCACATCTGCTGGGTCAGCCAGCCTCAGTTCCAGCCCAGCAACCCCTTTCTACCCTGGGAAGGACACGGAAAGTCCGCTTTCTCCCCTAAATGTGCAGGCAGAGAAATACACTACCTACAAAGCTATGCAAAATGACAAAAGGACTGCAGCATTGCGGCCTCCACCTTATCCAAATATAAACATTAACAGTGACCAGCCATTTTCATCTGCCCATGAGACAGAGGAGTTCAAACTCACCAGACATCCATCATCCAGGAGACACATGAATACATCCCTTCCGTACACAGACCCTGTCAATGGCCATGCTGCTTGTATGTCATCTCCATACACACACACAGTCACGGTGAGTGTGATTAAGGAGGCACATTCAACTCTCTGCCCCATTTCACAGAAGCCTTCTGCCTTGTCTTACCCAACCCAGGCATCCCGAGCCCCCGTGATGTCCTTGCCCACACATACTCACCAACACAGCATTATGACAACACAAGCCAAAACACATGCATCAGACAACCCTCTTGCACACACATCATATTGTAATGGTACACAACCTAAACTGGCCAGCATTGAACCTACATTTACACACTCAAAACCGTTTGCCCACCCACACAGAAACTCAGACGTGAATTCTTGCATTGCTGGCACTTTTCAACAATACACCTGCCCTAAAACCTGCGAATCAATCACCACAGTGGACACGGTCCAGCACACTACACCAAAGACCATATTCCAGACAAATGGTGATATACATGCCAAAGGCACTTCTCACAGAGCTCAATCAAACCACGCCACATATCCAAAGCCTCCAGCCACCTTGCATTCACCCTTGAGTGCCACAGATCAAAGCTTAGCGCTGAGTCATTTGAATACCGTTTTCAAACCTTTGAGCACTTCACTCCCTAATACAGACGTCAAACTTCCAAATGGATTAGACGTCGGGCCAAACACACACCGAGGACCTTCTGTCTCCTCAGACGCAAATCCCGGTGCTAAACCTCAAAGAGTATCACAAATCCATTTTAGCACGGACCCCAAGCCCTCAGCCACCTCAGACTCTAATTACTCAGAAGCTTGCAGCACATCCACGTACACTCCACCACGCTCCACGGCCAGTGACACATGCTTGCACAAAAATGCGCAAACGTTGCATTGCACAAATCCACACCCGAACACACACTCCAAGCCTTCCAGTGCTGCTGACTTGCCTGTATCACCTCGTTGCACTCTCCTACACATTGACACACACTCCAAACCTTCTAGCATATTAAAGAACCAAAGTGGTTCAGACTGTAAACTTTCCCACAACTCTTACACAACCATCCATCCCAGCGCCACACTTAACCCAAGCTCTGTCACATCTATGAGCCTTTTAACCAGGTCCAATGCATCTACAACCACTCAAGCATTTGTGGAAGTGCATTCCGACAGCGTAGAACAGCCTAAAGCAAGTCTTAATGGCCTCGCAGAGGCTGTGCAAGAGGCTAATGCCATGTCCATCACAGAAAACCTGGGGAACAAAATTGGTGATTCATCTGCAGAAGCTACAAGCTCTGCTAAAGTTGCCTCTAAAGGAGCAGCTGAACCAGTGTTGGATGTGAAAACAAGTCACAAGTCTTTGGCAGAGGCAAAGCAAGACATTCACGGTAACTCCAGACCTTCTTTGATCCCTGAACCACAAATGGAACACCAGCAAGTCCCATTGCAGCCTTCCGTACGACGGACAACACCCAACAGTTTCTGCCCACACATTTGCAGACCTCCTAGACCTTCTCATGCACCTCCACTTCATCCAGCTTTTGAATTATTAATTGAAGTCACCAGAAAAAGAGGCACAAATGCAGATCCCAAGCAAATTCCACACCTGCCTCGTGCGCTTTCCCGACTGGAAACACAAAACCTCAATGGTCTCAATCACACTGAGCCTGACCAAGAGTTAGAGACTGATTCACAGACCAGTATCATGTTACCCATTAGTGGACCAATCCCGAATGGTCGCTGTGCCCTCACACACTACCACCCTCCATCTTTGGCCCTGCTCTTGCCCACGTCTGTCGAATGCAGGAATCAGGACCCTCAGAAGAGGCTGGAGAATGTGGAGGCCAGTCTGCAGGCCAACCAGGAGAGGATCTCGAACCTCCTCAATATCATCCAGGACTTGGAGATGAGCCATGCTCTCAGCAAAGGGTGAGTGAAAATAAGAAAGAAATAGTGTGAGAGATTAAAAGACTGATAGATGGAGAGAGTGATTTGAAGGAGGGAGAGAGGGATTTGAGCCAAAAGCATTACACGGAGGTGTGAGTTGGGTGCTGGAAGACTAAAAGTGATTACAAGTAATATCAAGAGAACAGTGGCATACAGAATAGCTGGTCCAGTGCCTTTTTTCGTCTCATAATGCAGTTTCATTGGCTTTATGAGAAAGTTCAGCACTTTTTAACTGACCCTTGAGAGCTATTAGAGAGCTGATTGATAGGCTGGAGGCACAGCAATATTTGCTTCATTTTTCTCCCTGCCACCACCTGTTGCATCTCTCTGTAGACGCCGATGTTTCCGGACTGGTCAGGACCTCAGTGACTGCTCCACCTGCCAAGAGACGGCATGCATCATCTACAGGTGAGTAAGACATCACAACCTGAAAGAGCTTCCCAACAGGGAAGAAGCTTTTAGCAAATAAAATGCTCAAAACAAAAGCATCAGTTTGTATAACTTGCATGGGTTCCCCCTCGGTTCCCCCCTTCAGTTCAAAACATTCTTTCAAAATAAACAAATTAATAAATTTGCAAACTATTCAGTAAGTGCAGGTCCTGAATTGTCTCCGATCTGCCTGTGTTTGACTGAAAAAGAGTCATAGAGGCAACCTTATTATCAGTCCTGGACTTGATTGATTGATTGATTGATTGATTGATTGATTGATTGATTGATTGATTGATTGATTGAGTGAAGAATGTATGTGATAATCTAGATTATGGGTCATCATCCCTGCTCCTGGAGACCTACCAGGTTTGAACTCCTTCTCAAATCTAGGACGCCTCTTTCAGCCAATCAAAAACTTCTGAATTAGTTGGATCAGGTGGAGTGTATTAGAGTTGAATCTAAAGTCTTCAGGAAAATTGTCCTCCAGGAGCAGGGTTGATCTAGACCTCAATCTAGATATTGCACAAGACTTCAAGGGTTCTTCACTAAAAAGAATTGTTCTCCATGGAACCACAAACACTCAAAAATTACATTGCATTAATAAAGGGTTTTCAGCAACTTGTAAGGGTCCTTCATATTGATAGAGAATCAATAGAGGGTTCTATATAGAACATCTTTGAAAAACACCAAAGAGGGTTCTACTTTTGTTATGATGTCAATCTTAATAATACAAGAACATTATTGGCATCCAGTGTCGACCCGAGGAGGATGGGTTCCTCTCTTGAGCCTTGGTTCCCTCAAGGGTTCTTCCTTCTAGTCTGTGGGAGTTTTTTCCTGCTACTGTTGCCTGCTGGCTGCTCAATTAAGGCTTGGACCTGGATTTCTGTGAATGGTTCCATTTCCATTTCCATTAAACCATTTTCTTTATGGAAGAACCTTTGAAGAACCCTCATATGGAGCCTTGTAGATGCAGTTCAAAGCTCAAAAATTTCAGACCCTAAATATGTCTTGATTGTGCAATTTACTTTTTTTGAGCATCTCTTGCTGATACCCAAAACCCCATGCACTCTCTCAGTCTCCCTGAGAGTCTCTGTCTCTCTCTCTGTCTCCTAGTGTGGAGTACGACTTCAGGAAACAGGAGCGCCAGTTCAAGGAGGTATTAAAGCCTTTGGATTCTCCAGTGAGAGAGATACAGGATGTAGGAACCCCAATTTTCCTCCCTTTCCCCACCTCCCAGAATCAGGATGAGGTATATTCTCTCCCTAGTGTTGACACAGAGCCCAAGGCCAAGGCCAAAGTCAAGACCAAGAAGCTATGCAGGAAGTTCTTTGCCTGGCTGCCGCGAAAGGTCCACAAGAAATAGATTGGTCCTGCTGTTTCCCTTCTCCATGCTTTCCCCCTATATGACTGTGAATGGCCCACCACCCCCTGGGTGAGTTACCAGATGAATACTTCCATCACACACTTGGATTGGGTCTTACCGGTATGGAAGAGTGGCTGACCATGTCACTCACTGATGGGATCCAATAAAGTCAATTTGCACTACACGACAAGATGCTCCATGTCAAGTCCATGAATGGCATAACTTTTTACTCTGATGCTTCAGGCCTTCCACCTGAGTAGTGACATCACACAGAGAGCATGATACTGGTCCTGACCAATTATGCTCCTCGTTTGTGAACTTGCTGAGCAGATGGACATCGGTATGCCAGATTTTGGAACTGATCTTTTTTATGGAGGATGTTTTAAGTGGACTGGGTTAGCACTGGAGACCTGATGCAGATGATGGTGGCTCCTGTGACCACGCAACCTTTTGTTAACCATATGCATCTAATCTTCATAACAATAAAGAAGCAATTTAAGCATATATGCCGCAGTTAGTTATTTTTGACCTTCATTTAGCTTCCGGAAGAGGGTGGACACATCAGTTCTTTCTAATGAATGTGGCTAGGTTATCCATGTCTAAACCACTGACTAAGAACATTTCATAATTTTTCCAAAATAGGCAGCGAGAGCCTGGGAACAGTTCAGAAAAAACTGTTTTCTGGGCTTTGCTTCAAGTGGACTCTGGTATGGTCCGCTGTGAGTGTGGAAGCTGTACTTTACACAAGAAACAGTGTGAGACACAAGTCTTTACAGAAGAGTCCAAATCAAGTTAAAAACCTTTAGGCTTGAGTCCAAGTCAAGTTATGAGCCTTTAGGCTAGATTCCAAGGCAAGTCACAAGTCTTTAGACTAGAGTCTAAGTCAAGTCACAAGTCTTTAGGCAAGCATCCAAGTCAATTTATGAGTCTTTAGGCATGAGTCCAAGTCAAGTCATGACTCTTTAGGCTGGAGTCCAAGTCAAGTCACTATTCCTTAGGCTCAAGTGAAATTAAGTCACAAGTCCACAAAAGCTGTGAAAAAGTAAAAATATATGCACTTTCTATAATTTTTGCAGAGTGCCTGGAAAATGGAACCCATCACTATAAAAACTGTAGCACAACTGAATGCACGCTGATTAACAGGTCGGAATATTTCAAATCCAGATTCCTCTTCATCCTCTCCATAATGGCCTAACCTTGGAAATAGGCATAGCCCAGTAATTCGTATTAGAATAGACCTTCCCTAATTAGCCATTTCCCCTGCAACCTCCAGCTAACTTTGAAAGTCAGAGGGACACAAACAGGATTTTGAAAAATGGGGGCAGGCGGGAGGGACAGAGGGGCATATCCCAACCGCTCCCAGTGGAAACTCAGCCTACGATGCAGACAGTTCCTTGCTTTTGCACAACACACTCACTACCAACACAGCAGCACATGCAGAGTTTGGAAGTAGGTGGTGGTTGAGTGAGAGTCAGCATTGCTCCTGGTGGCCCCCCAGGGAAGTGCACGGATGCCAGAGGTCTCAAAAGCCCAAAACAATCTGAGGCCTTACAGGCTTTTTAAAAGACTTTGGATTAAAACAAAGGCATGCCGGAAGGATTCACTGAGGCATGATAAAACCCGCTATGAATTTGTGTTCAGGTGCCCATGCAAATCCATGGTCTCTCTCCCTCTCTCCCTCTCTCTCCCAGTTTGTCTGTTTGTCTCAATCCCTCTGAATCCTTCCACAACATGTGCTCAGACTTTCACGCACTCTCACTCATGTCGACTCAAACCCTATTCATGCCCTAGTAACTTGCTCTGAAGAGAAAGCCACTGCCAGCGGCGATGTGCGATTTTGGAATAGATTTAGTCTTAACTTAGACCTCAGGAGGGAACAGAAGGGGGAAGCGAAAAGCCAAACATCTCGCCGCAGCGACTGTAACGTGACGGCAGCTTTAAATGTCAGGGGCTCTGTTCAGCTACACTGCAGGCTCCAGACCCCTCTCTCCATGACAAAGAGCAAGTGGTCCTCACGGCCAGCCTTTGTGTGGCATAGAGGCCAAACACCAAAAGGGTCCAGAGTTACAAGTCAGGCCCAGTTTAAATGGTTTGTGGGCGCTTTTCCATCAATGTGGAACAGGCTTTGCTCTAGTTCGCAAACCTACTTTTAAAACTGTTAGGGGCCTTTCCACCAACAAAAATACCTGGTTAATTTGCAGCTGGAACAAATATATTTGCAGGTTTTCAGAAACTGGGTGTGTGTCTAGTTGTACAGGAGCACTGACATAGTGTTCATCTCACATGGTGTCATCTTCTGTCTGTCATCTGGAGAAAAACAAACGTCTATAAAGGAACGAATGCTCACAGGTGGTCTATACACGCTACCATCTTCACACTTCCGTTTACTGATGCTCTGCAGCCCCTCTGTTGAAGATGTATTCTGCGATGTATCCTCGGTTCCATTAAAACTGGTGTAAATGTAGGCTGGTCCGCTGAAAAGCACCAAGGTTCTTATTAACCTGAACAGAACCAGTAGAAGAACCAGAGTTTGTTGGTCGAAAACTGTCTAGTGTGGTAGATGGGGGTTGGGGGCAGAATCCCGAAGCAAAAATGGACCAGCCCCTCCATACTTGATGGTCAAAACTCAATCTGTACCAACAGCATGAAGTGAAGAGCCACCATCCCTCAAGATGTATGGAAGACAAGCATCCAGACTCTCTTCTGTCCTGGAACCAAACAAACTTCTCCTGGGCGTTCGAACAGCTGAGCCACTCAGTGTTTTCAAATGCAGACTGAAGATCATCTCTTTCAAGAGCATTTAACTCACTGAAGGATTATAATCATATTGAATATTGTGAGAACCAATGTTTCCAATCTGACATTTGTATTTGGCAGCATCTAAACTTGAGTAATCTCTGGATTAAAGACTCTACAAACTAGATAAGTATATTATCCGAGTGAAGAGCAAAGCACTTCTGTAAGTCGCTCTGGATAAGCCAAATGTCTGCCAAATGACATAAATGTAAATGTAAGATAAAAATAGAACGTTAACTACCTACTTAAGTAGCTTACCTCCTTTTTGCTGACTTGGAGGTCAGGAAACTTCCTGTTTCTACAGCCACTAATTGGATTCTGCAAAGTTCACCATCTTTCCCAGGGTAACAATGAAAAGCCTGCATTGTGGTCAGCAGTTACGAGATTCTCCAGAAATAAGTGGACGACTGATAATACCTCATAAATGGTTGTATATTATGTGAGATGGTCCAGTAGTGTGCCGTCACTGGCAGCTGATCAGCGGTTTTAACTGCAGCAGTGATACAGTAGAAATGATTTATGGGTCAAACTGCCCTGCACTGCTACAGAATGCTGAAGTATCCTCCTGTTTGCTGGTGTGTGAGGGAGCCTGGGGCACAGCACTGGAGTGTGAGGCAATAATAAGATCAACAAACACACACGCGCACACACACACACACACACACACACACACACACACACACACACACACACACACACACACAACACACACACACAAAACACACACAGGCCTACTCTTCTATTCTATTCTACTCTCGTTTCTGTTGTTGACTCTCTCTCCCAAATACAACAATGTCCCCAGCTGTAGCCTTGTTTCTCTCTTTACATGGAATCAGCCGTGTCTGTTTGAGTCAGCCAAAGCAAGCTGGATGCTGGGTGTGTGTGTGATTGTGTGTGTGTGTGTTTGTCTGGGCTATGGATACAGTGCGCTGCCTCCCTGGGGAGAATGTGTGTGGGTGGTACATGGGTGCACTCAGCCCCCCCAAAGCCCCTCTCAGCCTTCTCATTTCAGCACCTGCTCTCCACAATGGTGTGTGTGTGTGTGTGTGTGTGTGTGTGTGTGTGTGTGTGCGTGTGTGAAAGCGACATTCATAGAGACAAAAATTAGACAAGACAGAATACAGCACCAGGGCACAGCTATCAGACACGCTGCCACTAACACACACACACACACACACACACACACACACATTATTATTGAATATTATTACATATTATTAACACATTACACATCGTATATATATATATATATATATATATATATGTGTGTGTGTGTGTGTGTGTGTAGTTCAGCTGAGGAGTAAAGTCCAATGATGGGACAGAAAACTCATATCAGCTCATTTTCGGGGATTTTATTTAAACCCCAGCTGAGTTTTGAGCTCTAATTCTGCGGATACTGATCCGGGAAAAGCCACAGTCAGGAGCCAAGATTCCTTCAGCAACCCATGTTCCTATAACTAAGCGTGGAAGTGATGAGCTGCTCTCCAGGATCAATAACACCATATCCCTCTCCACACCACACCAAGACGCCCCTGGATGTAACACTACGGTTGTTCATAGCCATTACTTTGATGAGGTGTTTTTTGAGGGATTTACCTCCGTTAAAAGTGGTCTCAGCTCTTTTTCTCTTGAGGTGTAAAAAAAAAAAACAAATAAGACTTTTTTTTTGCTGATTTCCTTTAAATCTCACACCTCTGCGCTGATCGGATGTCAGGTGTTTCATCACTCACATCTGGTCTGTCATCGGAGTTTCTAACAGTGAGCAGATGTGTGAGGTCCACTGCAAGTGCAGCAGGACGGGCACGGCGGGACAAGGAGGGACGCAGCGTGTGTGCAGATGGGATCCATGCAGGCCCCAACTGACGGAAAGCGTTATATATAGTCCATCATGCAAAGTACATGCAGCGACTCGCTTTAATGAGGCAGCTGAGCGGCCAAAAAATTCTGTTGTTTCCAGTAACAAAATAATTGGCCTCAATCAGGTGTCAAAATGCAGTCACTGAGTCGCTCCTTTCCGACGCAGTGCGGTAATGAGAGAGACAGTCGGGGAGAAATCCTTCTGTCGGCTGTTGTTTAGAGAGTGTTTGTAATTTCTCATCTCATCATATTTAAATGATCATGAAGCTGGAGGTTCAGTTTTCGTTTCCTCATTGTCTTCTCCTCTTCTTCTGTATGCTTAACTTTGAACATTTCTATTTACCACGCGTGTGACGAATGCAGAGTAAAATAACACCACATCTGCCCCCAGTGGGCACATCTGCACGTCTGCAGCTGACAAATAATGGAAGCTTAAAGGCCTAAAGGTGACCATAGACTAAAGGGCAATTCCATCGTTCCTTTAAGTCTGACCATAAATAAATGATAAGGATGTGAACAGACTGACTCAGACTCAGAGTGGGTTCGGTGTGAAGGATTCTTTCTAGAACCTAATGCCCATATGAACCTTTAAGTTCTCTCTCACTAATACAGCTCCTGTGGCATAGTAGTCACCTCGGCTGGGGGTGACTTTCTTACATGTTTCAGTGAGCCACTCGTACCAGCGCAACACACACTAACACACCACCACCATGTCAGTGTGATCAGGTGTTGAGGAATCCACCTAACACCCACACTCATAGCTGCTCTGTGGTGGTCCTGTGTCCTGATCATTGAAGATCAGGTGAAAGGAGGAGAATAAAGTCTGCAGAGAAACAGATGAACTACAGTCTGGATTTATAGAACCACAGTACAGAATTGACAGTGAGTATAAATATATAAACATTACTCCCAAAAGAAAGTATAATTTGCCAGACGGAGGGTCTGTTTGCTCTCTTTCTTTGCTCACACAGTGTTCAAATTTCAGATTAAAAGTCCAGACAAGGGATACATACATAAGTAATCAAAATTCTAATGGACATTCAGGCTGTTTCATTTTATTTGGATTTTTAAGAATTTATTATTAGAAATATCTCTGTCGATCTAATCATTACAAATAATGAATCACAACTATTCAGCTCATAAAAATGATTATAAAAATTGTAAACATTTTTGATAAAAACATGGTCAAAATTACACAAATGTTTAAATTTTTTTAATATATATTTTAATTTGAGTAGCACAAATTAATAATTTGCTAATAAGTAATTTTGCACAAATTAATAATTTGTGCATATAGGAAACTATTCTTTCAAGTCGTTTTGTTCATAATTAATAACAATGGCATTGCGAATGTCACAAAACAAAAGTCTTATACCAACTAAATGTCTCCATCCCTCTGTCTGGATAGCTTAGTAGCCTAGGCAGGCTGCTGAGATACTGAATCAGATGCATTAGATGCTAAGATGCAGCAGGCTGGACTGAGAGCAGACAGGCTGTCAACAATGCTCACTGGCTGGAGGGCTGGAGGGACAGAGACAGATCCCAACGCCAGAAGACGCTTTAATCCCAAGCACTGGGCCCAGAAGACAGTGAGCGAGAGTAATGTGGCTGACAGGAAACGTCCTTCTGAGGACCCCCGCACACGCACCGAAACACAAGCATGCAAGAACAAACATAATAACAAACATACAAACAGCCATTCACCATGCAACATGGGAACTGGGCTCGAGGTCATCTGAGGCTGTGTCTAACTGGGAGGCTACCGGACCATTGAATAGGGCCTGTTGTGTGCATATGCATGTGTCCATTCTTCGAATATCGTCCAGCATTGATTTTACAGACATAATGACAACCTTTCTCTCCGTGTCCCCCCTCCAGCCCCTTCTCTGGTCCTGTACATCTGCAGTGTTTTCATCAGCCTTAAGGCCAGGTGTTAACGTTAATGAAACTGATGATTGACTGGTAATTTCTATAAATATACTTGTTGCTGAAGCGTTGCTGAATGTGACATTGGTGATGACAGAGACACAGCTTCACACTCTGTTACACTGTAAGACATACAGAGGAAAAAAAACATGTGCACATGTGGTTTATGAAGTACCTACATGTATAAGTGAGGCTTATATATGTGAAAATGTATAACTAATGTATATAATATGCATTATGGATATTTGGATATTGATCCAAAACCATGGATGACTGCCACTTTTGCTTTATATATATATATATATATAGTCTGTATGCAGGTTGAGCATCAGCCCCGCCTCCCTCTCTCTGATCAGTCAGAGTCTGTGGCGCAGGTTGGATCATTAAGTCTGCCCTCTCTCTGATCAGTCAGAGTCTGTATGGCAGGCTGAGCATCAGCCCTCGCTCCCTCTCTCTGGATCAGAGTCTGTATGCAGGTTGAACATCAGCCCTGTTTCTCTCTCTGATCAGTCAGAGTCTGTATGCAGGTTACTTATCAGCCCTGCCCTCTCTCTCTCTGATCAGTGTCAGTGTCTCAGATGCAGGCTGATCATCAGCCCGCCCTCTCTGATCAGTCAGAGTCTGTATGCAGGTTGATCATCAGCCCCCACTTCCTCCTCTGATCAGTCAGAGTCTGTTATGCAGGTTGAGCATCAGCCCCGCCCCCTCTCTCTGATCAGTCAGAGTCTGTATGCAGGTTAATCAAGTACATGTGGCCAGAGCAGTAAACATTCACTGCAAGCTGAATTGAGCTGTTTCCTGATTACTGGATTATTCATTGGACAGAATTTTACCACCATGAGGTCTGAAGCCTAGAAAACAACATGCAAGTCTTTGGGCCCTTTTGTAATTTAACCTTTAAATATGTGACAGAGGACCGTTTTGTTAGGGCCCCACTCTTTTTGATAGAGGCCCCTCCAGGCAGGTATGCAGGTCCATCAGTCCCTCCCCCTCAACACGTCTGTTTATAAGTGTCAGTTGTCATAAAGGTTGCCCGGACAGTAAGATGTCTGTTATGTCATAGTTGCTGTATGAATATACAGTATTAGTCCCCGTTGTGTACACGTGTTCATTACACACGTCCACAGCGTTTCCTCTACAGTGTTTGCATTGGGATCACACAGTGAAGCCCCTTGACGTCCTTCTTTACGTTTTCCCACGAGTGTCAATATCACAGTACAGTCATAACAACCTTCTCGTCGGTTTATACACAGAACAGGCCATATGGCCTTATTTATACTCACCATATATTATCTGTATTGTCTGTCGTTCACATTTATTATCCACTAATTCCAACACTTCCGCACACATAATAAAGCCAGCGTTTACTTCGCCCCCTTATCAGCCCAATTTACTTCCCACTTAATAAATCAGCAATAAAAGTGCAGACTGTGGATCAGTGTGTGCAACACAGCTCATTACCTAAGCAGTGTACTAAAGCGTGTGGATTATTGAGGATTATCAGACCAGCGCCTGAACATACACTTATTCTTCTGTTAATAGAGATGCGATGGCTGGAGCTATCACTGTCAGCTAATCACCACCGAGGACACTTGTAAGGAATACAGTCTGTCGGTCATGAATGGAATCACATCTGGGGAAATGTTCATGTAGGGGTTCGATACCTGCTTTCCCAGTAGAGATGTCACCATACCAGAACTTTCACAGGGCCTTCATTTCTCACACATGATGTTTTGAAAACAAGTTACCAAACGTGTCTCAAGGAAGAACAACCGGTGAACCTGTGACAGGGTCACTGATGACCACCTGAAATTTTTTAGGAGAACTTGTCCACAGTGTCTTTAAAATCACTTTAGATCATTCTGATGTTCGCGGCCTGAGATTACGAGACCATATTATATAAACGATGCACTTTTCTTGCAGCATAAACCTGAAATTCCACCTTAAATAGGGCCGTCATTACGTTCAACCCTCCATAGCTTCTGCACCATTTAAGGTGGAATGGAAAATTGCAATAAAAGAACCTGGTGAGTAATTTCAGCCTCGTGACAGCAGGTGTGTTGTTGCTTGCTTTTCAATATACACAGATCAGCCATAACATTAAAACCACCTTTCTAATTTTGTGTACACCCACCTTGTGCTACCAAAACAAAAAGCTCAGGCCCCTTGAGGCATGGACTTCACAAAACCTCTCAAGATGTCTTGTAGTGTCTGGCACCAAAACGTTACAGCAGATCCTTTATGTCCTTTAAGTTGGTAGGGACAGTTCTTTACTTTGAAAACATTGGTATGGACTTGTCTATGTTGTCTATATGCAAACCAACGCATGTGTCCTGACCTTTAACCTTTGTTATTTTGTACCTAATGACCTGTTCAGCTCAAGCTGTCCTCTGCTGCAGCTCTTTTATTCTTCTGACTCAAACCTTAAACACACTCCATTTGTCTATGCATTCATTTTCATTTGTATTCAGTCTGTGTGTGCAGTTCCCCACCACTGTGTCCTGAGTGTGACGTGTGGTGACCTCAGCTTGGCTGGACACTAAACGGACTGCAAGTGGCTCTAATGGATGAGGGCGTGTGGGAGGGAGAATGGAACAAGGGAGAAGACATCAAGGAGGAGGAGAGCAGGTCAGAAGGAGTGAGGGGAGAGTGGGAGGGAAGGCAGTGGTAGAAAGCAAAGGACGAGGGAGTGGAAGAGAAACTGAGTGAAAGAGGAACAGGTAAAAGCGCAAGAGAGGAAGAGACAGAGAGAGAGAGAGAGAGAGAGAGAGAGAGAGAGAGCTGTGGAAAGGGACATAAACGAGGAGAGACAGACAGAGGATCTGATCTGAGACCCTGGAGGTTTGAACACACACTCACTTTGAGCTTTAGAGAAAGCCTGGGACTATGCTGGAAACACACACACACACACACACACACACACACACACACACACACACACACACACACACACACACACCTGCACAAAGTCAGTTTGTTCAGACTGTTTTAAGAGTGGTCTTTACTGTGTGAGTTCACTTCAACTAAAACTATCTGAAAGTTTAGAAGTAATTTAAGATTAAGATTAAGATTTATATATATATATATATGTATATATACAATAAACAGTACACAGTGTGTGTGTGTGTGTGTGTGTGTGTGTGTGTGTGTGTGTGTATGTATACTAGGAGGTATATAGGTTTTCCCTTTGCGGGTAAATTTATTATGCTTCATATCTAAGTAACAGTAACTGCATGCCTCAGTGTTCCTGGACTGTGTGTGTGTGTGTGTGTGTGTGTGTGTGTGTGTGTGTGTGTGTGTGTGTGTGTCTGTGAGTGTGACTGTTTCCCCGTGTTTGGGGAACTGGGAGCTATCCTCGAATTCAAAAGCTCCATCTGTCACTCTGTCACGGCTGCGTTTGTTTGATCAGTAAGTGAAAGCTGCGTTTGCTGGCTGGAGCCTCCGTCATTTGCAGTGACACTTTGGAAAGATGCGTCTAAAAGCATGAGGATTCAGTCTTTGCTCCAACAGAAATCAGGAGCTCAACTGTCTTTAATAACAGAGCAAAGATCTGGCCAAAGAAACAGCTTTTAACTTTCATTTTATACTGGAGCTTCAAGACTGATAATTAAAGTATTATATTAATTTAAAAATTATGAATTAATAATGTTGTCTGATCTGATCAATATTTATTGATCTACTCATACAGAAGTGGTGTCTCTCAGTACGGCGTCGGGTTTAACACAACATGCCATACGTCTCTGTGTGGAGGTGTAGAGGTTCCTAATGGTGTCCTGTGATGATCCATCCCATGCAGCTTGAATGTTCTCACTCAGTTCTGCAGATGGTGTGGTAGGGGATGAAGATTAGCGTTGTCCTGTTGTAATAGTGCACTGGACTCCAGCAGCACTGCTGTGTCTGATCCACTCGTACCAGCGCAACACACACTAACACACCACCACCATGTCAGTGTGACTGCGGTGCTGAGAATGACCCACCACCCACATCATAGCTGCTCTGTGGTGGTCCTGTGGGGTCCTGATCATTGAAGGTCAGGTTGAAACATAATGTTATGACTGATTGTTGTATTAATATGCAATAAAATACAAAGAGATCCAACTCTGAGACTCTGAGACAGTTGACTAGTGTTATTCTCTTGTCTTCGGAAAACTGTCTCTCCTGATACGGCCTTTATTGTAATTCTGCTGTAAATGAATATAAGTGGATTTGATGGTCAAGTAGCTCCTATTCCACTCAATTCCCTGCCCCCCAAAACATCGGTGCATGGTCCTGGAAGACGATGTCATTTGCTGTCCTGATCTGAGTCATTATTGTATAAGCATGTTCCCATAGCAACAGAATAAGTTAAAGCAGTGAGTTATCCATTTACCCATCTTCACCCTTCCTCCCTCTCTCCCTCTCTCTCTCTCTCTCTCTCTCTCTCTCTCTCTAACTCTCTGAATCTCTGCTTGTGAGAGGTTTTGCCTGGCTTTTATTAAAAGCCTTTGCCAAGGTCTCCTCATTATTGCAGTCTCATATGCTTCCCTCCTCGTGGAAAAGCTCGGTCACCATGAGATACGATACGTATTCCGAGGGGAAAATAACGTAAAGAGTGAAATGTATTTGTGTAAACTTCAGATCTATGTCGGCATTTGTCAATTTTTGTGGGAAAATGGAATAAAAAGGGACCCAGGGCTATAACCCCATTCCCTGCACCCCAGTGCATTCCCAAATACCTTCCAAGAGTACTGGATGGAGCTCCATCTTTCCAGAGAACACAGCTCCACTGCTCCACAGCTCAATTCTGGGGGTCTTTATACCCTCTAGTCCACACCTGCTATCAGACATGGAGACAATAGAGTCATGTCTGTTTATCTGTTCCTTTTTCTATTCAATCAAGCAACCATTTTATTGCAATTGCAACACATTTTAGACCCATTATCTTCTCAAAACTCTGCTGAACTCTGTCTCAGGCGTCTGGCAGGGTATTGGTTTAATAACCTTGTGTGAGTGGGAGCTTTGGAGGCATTACATCTTGGTGTTACAAATGGAGCCATTGCCCTTTAAGAACAGCATTTCTCGGTTGGGCAAACTGATCTACCCTTTTCTGTTGGCTACCGGTGTTGTTATTAACAGCAGTGCTGCTTTGAAGAGCTGGAGATTCTGTCACTCTGATCACGTCACTAACTCAAGGCCAGCTCTCTGTTCAGGCCTCAGAAAGTGCCTGACTCTGCACTGGAGAGATGAGAGATTTGAAATGTGCACAGCGCGGCTGATGGCAGCAGTTTTGAGCTTTTATGCAGTTCTAAATGTGATGAAATTGTTCAGGGCTTTTCTCTCAATTAGCACCGAGTGCAGTTCGCTGTCGCTGCACTTTCTGTGCTGTTGTGCCGCTTTTATATTTTTTTTGTTCATTTTTTTCCGGGATCACCCACTGACACTCTTGTTGTTCACACGGTAGTGCTGAATTTTATTCAGCATAATTCAGAAAACTCCATCCATTATCAGACTCTTTCATGACGGGTCAAAACAGTCACTTTCAAAGCTGCTGTAGAACCTTTAGAGTCTCAGAAGTTCTATTGGAAATTGATCATCAATTCTAAATACAACAAAAACAGCCTGAATGTCTTTTATTATATGTATGTAAGAGTATTATCACTTCTCAGGACTTTTATTCTGAAATTTGGCATCAGCCCCGCCCCCTCTCTCTGATCAATCAGAGTCTGTATGCAGGTTGATCATCAGCCCCGCCCCCTCTCTCTGATCAGTCAGAGTCTGTATGCAGGCTGAGCATCAGCCCCGCCCCCTCTCTCTGATCAGTCAGAGTCTGTATGCAGGTTGAGCATGTACATGTGGACAGCAGTAAACATGCACTGTGAAGGAACTGGAGATTCACTACTATAATGTATCTGGTATTCAGTGTCTATCTACCTCTCTATCTGTCTGTCTGTCTATTTATCAATTGCATCAAACTGTCAAAACGCCCAAGCCAAGGAATCAGCCCTGTGGCTAAAAACCTCATGTTGTAATTCACTGTAGTAAAAAAGACGTCCTGAGGAAACCTAATAAAGCGTAGTACCTGATGTAATTTGTGATTCAACACACGCCAACATACACAACCGTGTGGCTGTATGTAATCTAATCAACCTCATCTGATTTCATTACAGCTCCAGCCTCAGTCTGTGACTGAGTGGCTCTTAGCATCACTCTTCTGTGATCAGTTTTAATAACTGCCACACTCATTTTCCCCGTCTGAACCTCGCAAAAACGCCTTACGTTTTACTACTCTAGACCAATTCTGCGGGATGTTTTTGTAGTTTGAAGTACTTTTATTTACCAAAAATGTATAAAAGTATTTAAAGTAGACAGTCACACATACACATGTATAAATATGTGCCTACAATATTGTTTTTGTTTGTTTGTTTGTTTATTTGTTTGCTTATGAGGACTAAAAAAATACTTAGAAAGGCTGTAGGAATCATCCATAGTGTATTTGAGCTGAAAAAGCAATCTTTTTTATGAATTGTTCATAATGATTAGATTACAAGGATATTTATAATAAAGAGTTCTTCCAAATACTTGACAGCACGATCCCTTCTCAGGACTTTTATTCTGAAATTTGCAAAGAAAGAGAGCAAACAGCCCCTCCCTTCTTGTTTTCCTCTGTAACCCAATATCTGGACCAGTGATGTCATTAGCCCCGCCCCCTCTGTCGGATCAGCCAGAGTCTGCATGCAGGTTGATCATGTTCACGTGGACAGAGCAGTAAACATGTGCTGGAAGCTGCTTTGATACTTAAACTGGGATTTAATTCAGTTAGAAAAGAGTGAATTTTATCTGTTTTCTGAGATAATTCATCACAATAACTGTCAGATAGAGTAAGTATTGTAGTTTATTGTGATATGTATATCACTCTGATCCTGACATATAATGTGCGGATCTCGGGTTCTTAGAATATCTAAGGTTCTAGATACATCAGATTTATCGTCACTGCTCTTTTGACCCAATAATTGTTTGAGTGTTGAGGGGCAGATCATGGGTTTTAAATATATATAAAGCAGGGAATGTTGTTATTATGCCCACACGTGCATGAGAGGGATGTGCATTCATTCCGAAGCAGTGTAACTGCACCGTCAGACAGACCCCTCCTGCATAGCCCTGCCTGGCTACCGTACACAACCCAGCAAGATAAAGCTTACTTTGCATTGCATTTATTTTGGTGACCTTCCAGATGGAATAACATCGCAGCACATCAGGAGAGAGTGCATTCATTAACATCCATGCCCCTTTTGCTACAAGCCTTGGTGCCAGCTCTGGAATAATAATAAAAATAAGACATTTTAACATTGCTCACATAGCTGTCAACCTCCTTCCTGACCCCTCTTTCGGATTCTCAGGAGGAGGAAATTTTAACTAGGATTTTTTTCTTTCACTTACAGGAATGGCAGTGGTGCTGTACTCTCAACCGCAGGAAGCATGACACTTGACCACTGGTCGTGCAGGATCGGTCAACGTTGCAATTTATTCAGGATCAAGGACATAATGGACACTGCAGATAAATATCTCTCTTAACGTGTCAAGACATTTGTATTATTCTCAACACGCATTAAGTCACAGAGTTACGGACACTCCCTGTGTGTGTGCACGGCTTAGAATACCAAAGCCCAAGTCCTGATACAAGACTAATGAGGTACATCAGCGTGCTGTGAGAGCAAGCATGGTGTCAGCAGTTTTCCGTTGGGTGGTGCTGGTGGCCTTTATTGTGCTGACCATTGGTGGAAATGTGCTGGTGTGTCTGGCAGTGGGAACTAGTCGCCGACTGCGGCGAATCAGCAATTGCTTCGTGGTGTCGCTGGCCATAACGGACCTCCTTCTGGGCCTGTTGGTGCTGCCCCTCACTGCAACCCTCGAGATACACAGTGGCCGCTGGTCATTTGGGGGCATGTTCTGCAACATCTACCTCTCTGTGGATGTAATGCTATGCACTGCCTCCATCTTCACTCTGCTGGCCATCAGCGTGGACCGTTACCTGGCCATCTCGGGGCCACTTAGCTACTCCAGGAGAGTCACACCCCTGAGGGTAGCGGCAGCGGTTAGTGCCATTTGGGCCTTCTCCATGACGGTTGCCTTTGTACCCATACACCTAGGCCTGAACACAGCAGACTTAATAGTGCAGAACATGGTGTGGGAGATAGGGGACGAGGGCAAGGAGGGCAGGACCTGCCGGTATGAGTGGAACAACAATTATGTTCTGCTGGATGCCTTTGGAACCTTCTTCCTCCCCCTGCTGATCATGTGTGGGATGTACCATCGCATCTTCCTTGTGGCGCGTGAGCAGGTACGTTTATTGGTAGTTTATTGATGGATTATTGCGACACTAAATGACACTGTGCGAAACGATTAATGCCCCGTTTGTACCCCAGGCCTTATTACTGCCAGCCCTGTTAAATCCAAACATCCATTATAAAGAAATGTTCCAGAAGAATAAGGTAGAGCTAAAAGATCTCAAGCAGCACACTATGTTCTGAACAGAAGAAATTCTAGAAGAGTTGGGATGAGAAAAAGAAATATAGTAGACATGGAACAAGGAAAAAAAAACCCTGCTGACCTGCTGCTGTGCTCCTGAAACAGTTCCTTCACCATGTTTGGGAGACAGCTTAAACTTGGAGGAGTGGGCGTGGCTAAGTATCAGACTTGGTTTCAGGATACTTGTCAGTCCAAAATCAGGTGACCAGGGGATATTCAAGGCGAATGTCCTCTTCTAATGATATCCATCTGCAAGGCAAAGAAAACTACAAACCAAAAGGAAGATAAAGGTTCATCTCTTCGTCTTTTATTCTTTTATTTAACAGATTATTTGAGGGACCAGCTCATTCAGCTGTTTAGCAGTTGAATTTGGATGAGTCTGATTGAAGCGTAAACAGTACACGGACGTAATCAATTAGTGATCTTCTGTAAATGTGATCTTCAGTAAAGCTAACACAACTTTAATATGGACATCATTCCAGCGGTTAAACATGGTGGTGGTAGTGTAATTCACTGTAAGCCCATGTTTGAAGGGCTCGGGAGGAACAAAGGTGTTGAAGGTGTCTGATTGCCCCAGTCAAATTGCTCACTTTTCCCTTCTCAGGCCCGTCGTATCCGTGCTGCGACGCCCTCCTTCACCCGCTCTGCATCCGTGGCGGTCACCGCACGGGAGCACAAAGCCACTGTGACTCTGGCAGCCGTGCTGGGGGCCTTCATCATCTGCTGGCTTCCTTACTTCATTTACTTCACCTACATGGGCTTGAAGCGTGAGACCAACCCACCAAGCCTCATTCATTCTGTGGTGCTCTGGCTTGGCTACTTCAACTCCGCCCTGAACCCCATCCTCTACCCAGCCCTCAACCGAGACTTCCGCCGGGCCTATGGTCAGCTCTTATGGAGGAGAAGCATGCTGAGATGGACACGTGCCTTAAGGCAAGCCTCACAGCAAGACAGGAGTGCATCTAAAGGGCTTCGGAAAGACTGGAACAAGCCACGTTTGGAGACACATCTCCACCTGGGAGAGGCGGACGACAATAAAAGTCTAGGATGTCCCAGTTAATGGTCAGTGTGGGGCTTGGGGAGGTGTGACAGACCTGAAGGAAGTGCCCATTGATTCCTATACTTAACTTCGGACATAAACATTCACAAACACATGAAAATATATATGCAAATATATCTTTTTTTTTGAGGGCCAGAAAGCAGGAGAAGCTATGAGAAGATTGTTAAGCGTTTTCAGGTTGCCAGGTTCCGAATTAGGAAGTGTCAGTTAACAGGGAAAGAAATGGCTTAGCTTTATAATTCTAATCCTGAACACAAACTGTAAGTGCTGCCAAACGGAGGTCTGAAATATAAAGGAAATACAGTCAAAGTCATTAAACTGGACTTGAAGTGAAGTGTTTGATATCTGACTGGGATCATTCAAAGTTACCATTCAAACCAGCTCAGCACTTCCAATCTGTGATAATGAATAAGTGACCGTCCTATTCTTTAGCCCTTCCTGGAGGCAGTGGTAGAAGATTGAAGGAGGGGTTACATAAAGTTAGACAGTCTGATCTGAAGTTCCCTCTCTTCCCTGAGAAGGTCCAAAGCTCAGCCTGCCTGAAAAGAGGGAACGCAAGGAAAGTGCATTCTTATGTTTCCACAGTAGCTGATGTAATTGCATTTGATTGGTGTTCACGTTTAATCTTCAATGAGATTTATTTCTGCATACTCTTTCCAAGACAAATAAATAATCACATAAATAAGGACACGATGAACAGTTATAAAATCTGTCCATTCACATCTCGGCACTCACAGGTGGGTGCAAATGGGAATTTTATTGATCCCTTTGGGAAAGGTTAAGATTCCAGCAGCAGCACCATTATTATGTAAAAGGAATAATTTAATAATATATTAAAACAATTAAAAACAATTAAAACTGAACTTGGTGTCCTCTAGTTTGTCCATAGTCCTCTTCTTGGCCATCTTCACCAAAGAGTCCAGCTTCATGCCAACCTCAGAGCCAGGCCGCCTGACCAGTTTGTCCTGCCTGGATGTGTCCTTCTTGGACATGAACACTGAACGTTCGCTTCTCAAACTGTTGATCTTTTGCACACAGTCCAACTGATCACTGAAAACGACAAAATGAGAAGTAAACACTCCCAGTGTGAGCTTGCTGTTGCAGTGCATTCTGTCTCCCATAGTTATTTCTGCATTAGTGTCTCCTGAACTCTTGTGGACACTTGAAGTACTGCAGGGAACAATTTCAAAAGGGCTTCAGGAAATATTAGCACTATCATTAATCAATCAATCAATCAATCAATCAATCAATCAATCAATCAATTTTCACTCTGGAGATGGGTTGAGGGTGATCCTCATTTTCATTATAGCAAAGGCAGGGACTGAAAGAGGGGGACAAATCTACTAAAATCAACAAATGTAAATGAACAACTTAAGACAATAAGAAGAAGAATTAAAGTAAAATTAAATCGTTATAAAAATAATAGAAATTAATAAACCTAAATGGCACAAATAGAAGGTAAAAATATTAAAGGAAAGGGTCTCATGTTGACATGTAACTTGGCCTGTTAAGACATTTTTGATAATAATAATAATAATAATTTGAAAGGCAGCAAATATAGATTAGATTACTATTAGTTTTAATAATCACTGTATCAACTTTTAAACAAAAACAAACTTGAAATATAATCACTTTAAATGTAGTGACTATAAAATATATGAGTTTGATTTTTGAATCGTATTTAGGGCCATTAGTCTTTCATAATGTAACATCATCGTGGTGGCCTTTGCACACATTTCTGGACACCTTGCCGTGTCAGGACTTAGTAACACCCCCTTCAGCAGAAATCACAGCTAAAGGTCTTTGAGTTCTTTAAGTGGAATGTTTCGCACTCTTCTCAGCAGCGGAACTCCAGTTCTGAGAAATCCTGGGGTCATCTTGTTGGACTGTTTGTCGAAGGTCTAACAGATTTTATATGATGCATAGGTCAAGGAGGTGTGAGGGCCATTCCCATGGCCATACCTTTCTGAAGTGAGTTCACATCCTAGGGGGCAGAGAGCACATGTGCCCCGGCCGGTGGACAACCCTATCCGTGGTGCCCAGGGAGCAGCTGGGAAGTTAAGTGTCTTGTTCGAGGGCACTTCAGTCATGTCCTGCCAGTTCAGGGAATCAAACCAGCGACCTTCCAGTCACAAGGCTGGTTCCCGAACCATCAGGACAGAGCTGTCTACAGTGGGAGCAGCATCCTTACCAGGACACGTCCATTGAAACATGTCTGTGGGCTTTTAGTTCTTCTGCAGGGTTTTCCTTTTTACAGCTTCAGAAGAACTTCAGATGAACGAAACGAGGTTCAGTCTGACCAGGATTTGGGAAACAATCCACAGCTCTTTTTTTTGTCCTTGTCTGTTTTGTTGTTTTTTTGACATTTTTGATGCTGTGCTGGATTAAAATTATTGACTAAACTAATTTACAACATATAATGAAACAAACAAATGAGTGCACTGGACAGTGAGTGCAAAATACCCTGCTTAACCCCTGGTGGACCACGCAGCAAACCATCAATGGGCCAACAGTAGTCTGCTGTCCTCCTGGAGTTACTGCCATCATCATGCACACAAAATATAGTATTTCTGTTATTTTGGCACAATAATACACATACAAGGAGAAGAAACCCTAGAATTGTTTGTCTTAATAGTATTTTGCAGAAAAGAAACAGAAAAATCCAGTACTGGGAATACAGGTGCTTAAAGATGGTGACCAGTAGCATCCGACAGGAATTGTCCATACAGATGAGAACATGTATATCCCACAGCTGTTTCCACGGCAAATGGAAGCAGAGAACCTGGCAAAGTTCCTCTGTTAAATGCAACAGACCGTGCCTTACCTGTACAGTGAGGTTGCTAACTGGACCCTAAAGACCTGCCCACTGTGTAGGCTGGTGCTGATTGCCTACTGGTATGGGTTGGGTCCACTGGTCCACCTGGATATGTTTATTCATAAATAAAAGCATGAATAAATTCAGAATGCTATCTGCCCGCAGTGTTACATTTTGCAGTTTTTATTGTTCATTTTTTTTCCAGACAAGACAGAAACAATTCTGTTCAATGACATCATTAACAGTTTCTTTGAAGGCCTGTGGCCTCTTATATCCTGGTGGTCTGTTGGATCATAACCAGCAGCATTCAGTACGGGTGTGAACCAGGTCCAGTGTGTCTCAGAGACTCAACCAGGTCCAGTGTAGGTTTGGAATGTATAGGATCACGAAACACTTCAGTCGAATCACTAAGGCACCTTGATTCATCGCTGACGACAGTGAAGGACAGAAAAAATCAAACTGACTAACGAGTGATTACATATTAACAGAATCATTTAGGAAAATCTGCAGAATTCCCATTTAATCCACAGTGGGAGCGTTAATCATTGCATCTTGGGAATTCAAAAAAATGTAAACATTTTAACAACAAATTAGTGTTTTAGTGAATGAACCTGGATTATGTTGTTTATGAGCCCCGAACAAAATGATGAAACAAGCCCCGAAACCTCATAACCTCCATCTACAGGGGTTGGACAATGAAACTGAAACACCTGGTTTTAGACCACAATAATTGATTAGTTTGGTGAACTAGGGCCTCCTTTTGCAGCCAATACAGCGTCAATTTGTCTTGGGAAGGACATTTTTTGGAGACAATCCGGGTTAACACCCCAACATCCCTTTCAGACAGCTTCCTCTTGCGTCCACAGTTAATCCTGTTGGATGTGGTTGGTCCTTCTTGGTGGTGCTGACATTACTCTGGATACTGTGGCTCTTGATACATCACAAAGACTTGCTGTCTTGGTCACAGATGCGCCAGCAAGACGTGCACCAACAATTTGTCCTCTTTTGAACTCTGGTATGTCCCCCATAATGTTGTGTTCATTGCAGTATTTTGAGCAGAACTGTGCTCTTACCTGCTAATTGAACCTTCACACTCTGCTCTCACTGGTGGAGTTAATGAAGATTGGACACCAGGCTGCTCCAATTTAGCCATGAAACCTCCCACTACAATGACAGCTGTTTCAGTTTCATTGTCCAACCTTGGAATAATGCCTTGGATGAATGAACCTCCTCATGCGCTGAGCTCTGGGTCTCTCAGGCTGGCCCCACCCCTGTTCTCGGCTGTTTTGTGGTGATATAAAATACTGCATTGCATAATTACAAGAAGAAGGGAATTCTACCACTATTCACTACTAAAAGTGCACTTGAATCTGGAAAAATGAAAGATAGCAAGTAAAAACTAAGAAGCCCTTCATTTATTAAGATTAAATCTTTTTTTTCTTAAACAGTCTATTAGATTTTTAGAGAGTAATGCATAAAACACACAACAGCCACACCTACTGAAATGTGATTAAGTATTCTGGGTATGCCTGCACATCCTGAAAGATCACAAACATTGATGGTTTCTGAGCGTTATCGGTGACGCTGTCATATAATTCTTTGGCATTGGAGCCTTTGGCTGGAGGTGTAAGAAGACCAGGCTTCCCTGTGGTGTATTCGCCAACCAGCACTCTGGCCAAATACATCCGCCTGTGACCAAGTTGGTCTTGCTTGGCGTAGCCCTGGGAATAATTTGGGTTGACAGCGAAATATGCACCATTCCCGTACAATGCACCTTAGAACAAGACAAAACGAGACAAAGGGAATTTCAGAAACAGGTCCTGAAATTGAATTTCACAGATTTTACAGAAGATGTAAAAGCTGAATTATACCGTGCGTCCCAGCGTAGCTCCGATTGAAGCCTTGTTTGTCAATCTTGTCTAGAGTGTCAGTGCCGGTGCCATGGAAAAGCTTCTTCTCGTTGTTCTTGTTCTTGTTCTTCTCATCCAGGTGATTCTTCTGGATCATGTAGCTCCTCCACAGAGTGCTGTTCTGGACTCTCTCGATCTGAGGATATTACACAACGGAATAAAATCATGTTTATGAGCTTTCACCGTATAGTGCTCCACGGACTGTGTCTACCTTACTGTCAATAAGGCAGAACCTGGTATCTGGTACCTGGAACCTGGTATCAGGCTATGATAGACTCGTAACTCGAGCGATAACTAAATAAGCAATATCTGAACACCAACCATGTCTGGGGTGAGTGAAATACTGATTTAAGAATATTTGATGTTCAAATGTTCAGATGATGTTCAGCAATTGTTTCAGAAGCTTAAACATACAAGACCCAATGTCCCGAAAACTGAAACTGGTTCTGCTTATCAGGTGATATACCTGTATCCTCCAACCACCGTCCTCCAGCACAAGCTGTGCTCCTTACTTTAGATAGACTTGACGTATTATGGCAATTATACTGTTACACTTCTTCTTTTCTTCACCATAGCAACCGCCTAGCAACCATTCAGCAACACTATGGCTGGTAATCAACTGGCAACACCATAACAACCACCTGGGATACCAGAGCAGGAACTTAGTGTCACCACAGCAACCACCTGACGTATCATAGCAACCGCTTAGTAACCAACCAGAAACACCATAGCAACCAATTGGGATATCAAAGCAACCACCTAGTAACCAACTTGTACCAAAGCAAATACCTGGGTTACCAGACCAGGCACCCAGCATAACTATATCAACCATCTGAAATGTCAAAGCAACCACCTAGTAACCGACTAGCATCACCTTAGCAAACACTTGGGATACCATATCAACCAGTAGGAACTAATTAATGCAACAACCGCATGCAATGACCGTGGGGGGACCCCTCCTTTTGGAATGTAGACCTATAGTGCCTACGCTGGCATTACATACAAGAGCTGTTCTTCAATAATGCCCAACTTTACCCTCTACAGAGAAAAAGCAAGGCTGGAAGGTTGGTAGGTTTAAGATAAACACCATAGAAACGAACACCATGAGATGATTCAAGCTGCTGTACAAAAGGATAAAATACATGTATTACAGATAAATAATCTTACATTTATGATTTCACTCTTAAGTCCACTTCTTCTGAACTCATTCTCCACATCTGTGTATTCCGGGGAGCCTTGCTGAACTTTGATCCGCTTAACAAAGGTTCCCTTCATGTCCTCCCAGTGACTGGGCAGAGGGACATAGCTTGTGTCTACAAAAATACACAAATACAGGCGTCAACATCCAGATCAATGATGATGGAATAATGATGGAGCATAAACCATGCAAAGCATCTCACCTTTCCGGTCAACCCTCTTCAATTCAATCTGGCTGTTTCTTCCAACAGCAACTTTTCTGGCGATATCGACCTCAAGTGTCTCGTTGTTGATCTTTATCTTTAAGCGAGGTTGTCTTAGTGAAAAGGCCTCCTCCAGGTCATAGTTGGTTTCATAATCAAAAGGAATGAGTTTATTTGTTTTACGATCAACATACTGCCACTCTACCATACTGCCGACCATGAAGGCCTCACGTTTGCGAGACTCCTTCTTCTCCACTTTGCGAATCATGTCCCGGATGGTGCTCTCCACCTTCACCACGTCTCGGGTCAGGCCCTCCATGGTGATGCAAGGGTCTGGGCCGCTCTTCTGCAGCTGGATTTTGACTGTAAGCTCCCTCTGCAGGTTCTTCAGCACCTCTGCGTCATCACTGGTGAATTTGTTGATGGCAGAGTCCTGGACAGATGAGCTTGTGTGCTCCTTCATGATGAAGCTCTTGATCAGTTCTCTGGCATTACTCAGGTCCTGCTGGCTCTTTCCGCACAACTGAAACACAGCCGGCTCAAAATCCTCCCCCGCCATCTCAAATTCCTGACTTGTAGGATGTTCTGGACTCTGGCTGCCCATGAAGTAGCTGGTCATGGTGTCAAACTTTCCTTTTTTCCCAGTGTTTGAAGAAATGAAATGAAAAAACAGTGTAAATAGACAGCAAGTTGAGTAAACTTACAAGCCTTGTGCTTCAACAAAATTCAGTTAGATATGCCAAATGGACAAAAGTACTGGGACACCTGCTCTTCTTCTGAACTCAATGGTCTTCAAAGAGTTTATGCTGCTTTTGTTGGAGTAACTGTCTCTACTGTTCAGGGAAGGCTTTCTACTAAATTTTGAAGCACTGAATGTTATCCTCATCACCAGCTTTCCACCTCATCCAAGTAATAGATGGAGTTCCATCATTCCAGAGAACATAGCTCCACTGCTCCACAGCTCAATGCTGACGGCCTTTATTCCCCTCTAGCCCACGCCTGGCATTAGACATGGTTTATCTGCTCCAGAGAGTCCTATTCTATTGACAGCACTTCCCTGCAGAGACTAGACATGCTGTGTGTGCATTTGCACATCCATGTCAGCAATGGGTGCAGCTTTACACACGAACGTAGCTGAATGCATTCATTAGAAGGGGTGTCCATAAACATTCCCACCATGTGACCATGTGGGTGAAATATATGTGTACCGTCACTGCGTTTATCCACCAACCTTTTATCCATCCAAACATGCTGGATTCCTCCTCCACACCCTCCTGCTGTCTCCTCAACATGCTCTGGAGGAAATCCTGTACCATGGCCGCCTGGAATATCAGGAACTTCACACTCTGTAAATGCTGTCCTTTTTCCTTCTTCACAAAGTCGACCACAGCATCAATCATGGCATCAGCAACGGCAGATGGACTCGCACCACCTTGGCCTGATTTGAGACACCAAAAAAATGTCCTCTGACTTGACCAGGGACAGTCACAGATAGCAAACAGATTTTTACATATCTGGGCCACTTTTGGCACTCATAACTCAGATGTGGGCCAAACTTGGGCCAAACATTCATTGCTATCTGGGCTAATTGTGTTTGTAATGAACTGTACTGCGCCGTACCTGTGCCAAGTGCAGGAAAGGCAACAGACGAGAACTTCTTTGATTCACACAACTTCAGAACTGAGTAAACAACGTCCCTGATGGCTGCAGCATTGTTTCGGCCTACGATGTGGATTATGTGTTTGGCTGGGAGCTGTCCTGCAGAGGTCACTATCCATTCCTGTTGCTGAAAACTTTGTTTGACTGAAGAAAGATAAACAGTGACGTCTGAAAGTCAAACACTGGGACATTGGAAAGAAATGTATCTGGAAATTCAAAGGTTTAACAGACCAATCTGTGCACATTCCAGTTCCACGGTTAACCCAGCTGCTTCCAAAATGGCCTTGGAGACTCCTAGAGATAACAGAGATCAGACCAAACATTGGATCATACACCAGCGACACACTTTGGCTGCAAAGGCCCTTGAAAGGGCAATGCATCCACTGGAGGACAGTTCAGATGACGTACGAGGAAGCAGCGGAAACAGGGCTGGTCAATATATCGTTAATATCGATATATTGAGTTGCATGTTTACTGCTCTGTCCAGGTGTTTCGTTGTAAAATAGTGGTGAAATGTTCTTTGCTATTATAAGGTCTGCACAGAGGCTCCTGTTAGGTTCTTCTACAGGAAAACCGAACTGTATACTAAAGCACACTTACCTGCTTTTAAACTGAACCCTGCATTGGATGAGTTTACAATGGCATCACTTTTCTCCTTGGTGATGTCACCTGATGACACTTCCAGGGTCACATGCCCCACCTGCACTCTGTGCACTCCAAGCGTAGATGTGGAAACCACTCCGTAGACTCCTGGTGTATCAGATAAGGATCTTTGTCAACATGACTTTACTGGTTTTGTTTCATTCTTTCATAAACAGGTTCACTGCTTATCACCAATATCAGTTCATTATGATAATGATTAATTACTGCATAATTAGTCTTCATTACACATTCATCATCAAAGAAGTTGCACCCAGAAGGAATCATCAAATCACAAGTACAACTGAAGTAATGTAAGACTGTCAGAGGGTCATAGAATGGCCCACTTTTGTCTTGGTGGAGAAGACGACTGAATGCATGTGTAGAAGCAGCGTGGTCAGCACCAAGATCAACGGTTTGCTGTCACCCATCTAGGAGGTCTGGTGTCATGGTGTGGGTGCAATTTCATAATGCAGATCACCAGATCACCTTTGGTCTTCATTACAGGCCTTTCGACAGCCAAAATCAGTGGTCATACTTTTTCTGACCTCACACTTTAGTGCACTCTTGCAAAAGGACGAAGCTCGTCCACATACTGCTACCATCTCAAAAGCTCGCCTTGAAGACACAGATTCTATGCTGTGGTCAGTCTTTTCTCCAGCATGTGTGGACGCTATTGGACGCTCTATCAACACTCCACCCCTACCGCACCATCTGCAGAACTGAGTGAGAACATTCAAACTGTATGGGATGGATCATCACAGGACACCTTAAGGAACCGCTGTGACTCCATGCCAAGACGTCTGGCATGTTTCGTTAAACCCAATGCTGTACTGCGAGACACGACTTCTGTGTGTGTAGATCAATAAAAAACCTGTATTGTTCCTGATCACCTTGATCTTCCTTCCCAATAGCACTACAATCCCACACTTCCTTCTGGGGGAAACTATTTGTGAAGCTATGCAAAAAACAGACAGATAACGTGTGGACTGATCAGCTATAACTCAGAAGTGAACTCACCAGGAGACGATGAGGTCTTAGCAGCAGGTGATGTTTTAGGTGATGGTTGCTGAATGGCCTGTGCACTTTTTGTGGTGGGACCTGGCTTCCCATCTCTGAAGCCCTTTATGAAACACTGATGGGCAGAAATCAAACAATTACAATCCATAAAACAATTCCCAAAACACCCAACTTGAGAAGAGGGGTTTATTCCTGTACCTGTACAGTCTCTCTGTCTGAGGGGTGAACAATCACCGTCACTTGTTGAAGGTGCTGGGGGGATTTGGCACTGAAGTCATGAATCTCTCTTAGGAGGATGCTGCACACTATTTCCCTGGGGAAGCGAAGGTTCCCAGTCCCAATGGCGGGAAAGGACACTGAAGCCATGTTCTGATGTTCTGCCTTTGTCAGACACGTACTGATTATTTGTTTCAGTGTCTGTTGGAATGAAAACACACACATAAAGGTACAAGAAACAATACTCCTACCATGTTAACCTGCAGCCTGTTAAACCTGGAAAGCTCACTCTTCTATCATTTGACATTATCAGAATCACCTCAGCTTCTGAACCAGCTCCTCCATTCCAAAATGGACAAGCTGTGTGAAAGACCCTTTGGCACTTGAGCTTATATCCAGCAGTGACCACTACATCTCCATAATTGAGCTTAGAAGATCCCACAGCAGCCAGATGAGAACTTGCTTCAGACTGGAGTTGAGGACCAGCAGCTTCTAGGAGTGCTTTGGAGACAGCACCTGTGCTGAGATCCACCTCAACTGAGATGGTATTGACAATGACGTCCGACTGTGGAGTAAACGGTAAAGATAACTGTTGGTGTCTGATGAAGATTATGTACAGTGTGCTGATTATTTTTGATTTATTATACTATTAGAGACCCTTATTATTTATGTATCAGTATCAGGACTTTTATTGTGAAATTTGAACACTGTCTTCACTTACCACTGCATCCTGGATATTGCCTTGTTTCAGAATGATCCTCAGCCCTTCTTGTGTGGACTGAGATTCAAGGGTCCCTGACCTGTCCCAGTCATCAGACTGTCCTCTGGACAATTGGCTTGAGTTCTGTCTGCTTGGTCCCCCTTGAGCTTCAAAGTCCATAGATTCTTTTGCTCTGTGAAACTGCGGTTCATTACTTCTTGGCCCAGCACCTTGATGTCCATAAGCACCACGACCACGATATCCCTGACCTCGATTTCCACGTCCACGATTACCCCTGCCACGATTTCCGCGCCCACGATTTCCATTCCCATAAGATTTAATTTGCTGTGGAAAGGTCATCTTGGGGTTGAAGTCTGCAAACATCTTGCTGATAGCCCGAGCCATGACATTCACAGTGTTGGCATTATTGTCCACTAGATGAATCTCAGTCAAAACATTCCTGTCCCTTTTAGGGCTCTGGTCTTGAACGTAAGCATGCAGTTCCTTGGCAATCGTCTCAGTGCAGAGTTCAAGTGGAAATCCGAATATTCCTGAGCTGATGACAGGGACTGCAATCGAGGAACACTTGTTATCTACAGCTTGTTTCAAACTTTCCCTCACGACCCGCCTCAGTCGATTCACTGCTGTGAACCTGTCTGTGTCTGTGAACCGGGGACCTACAGCATGGACCACACATTTGCATGGAAGACGACCTGCTCCAGTGGTAACAGCATGTCCAGGTGGCACACGCCCTTTTGCAAATACAAGTCGGTCACTTTCCTCCTGTAAAATTGGTCCAGCAGCTTTCAGGAGTGCCAAAGCCACACCACCATAGTGCTTCAAGTCTTCGTTGGCAGCATTGACGACAGCATCTACTTTAAACTCACAGATGTCAGCCCTCCTGACAGTGATGATAACCCCACCAGGTATTTGGACCTTGCAGGACAGCTGTCCAAAATCTTCTGCTCTGCCATCATTATAATCAAAATCATCTTCTTCATCATTTTCCAGCATGCATTCTTCCTCAAGAATGACCACAAATCTATGTTCCTTTATCATCATCAAGAACATGGTTTCCTGCTCCCGGAAGTACTTCTTAGCACCTGCCTTGTTAATTGTCAGTGTATCAGTGTGAAGTGATTGCGCAATCTCCTGAAAATTCCTCATGGCTGGTTGGACATGCAATCGCTCTCCAGACAGTCGGATCACAGGTCTTCTTGGGTCAAAATGTACTTTCACCTCATTAGGCTTCACAAAGCTCCTCCAGACCTCAGATCCTTTCTCATTTATGAATTTCACCACAGCACAGGACTTGACATGAACAACATCTTCTATCCTTGAGTGTTTATTGATAAATGTCTCCATGCTCCTGCTGACTTCTGAAACCGGATCCTTGAAGCCAGAAACCACAAGCGTATCCCTGTTTCTTGAGAATGAGATGACCATAGTCTTCTTCCTGGGAGAGTTGTACGTGTCACACAGTTGGTTTCTGAGGGAATACCATTCTGGCTTTTGAACCACACCTCGGTCCTCCAAGGTGATGGTCCTGGATGTAAGCATCATATGCAGTCTCTTCTCTGCTTCAACCAGAGCTTTGTCTGTGCTTCCAGTTAATACAACATCTCCATTTTTAACTTTGTAGACCACACTAATTTCTTTAGAAGTGAACAGATCTTCCGACATTTCATCCCAATTCGTAGATCTCAGGAACTCCAGCACTGAATGGTCAATTTTCAGAGACTTATTTCTCATGCTAAGCTTCCTCTCAAGGATCCAGTTTTTGATGTCAATAGTTTCCACAGGAAGACCCTCCATCATCAACTGATTGGTGTCTTTTCTGTGTGCAAGTTTCAGCTTTGGGTATTTGGCCATAGCACTGCTTTGCAGTCCTTCCAGCAGAAGCAAGGAGAACATGGCAGGGGACATGTGCAAGCTGTCTGAGACAATGTTCTTGTCCCTTTCCATCTCACATGATGATTGCTTCAACAAATCGTCTAGAACCTGTTTTAGGAAATTAATATCTTGAGCCATTCCTGCCAGAGTCAGGAGTCTGTCATGCATCCTCAGAACAGCCTTATCTTTTACTACTGATCGGACGTCTTTCTCCAACGTAGCCCACATAGACGGAGTCACTGCATGCTCCCAAACTGCATAGCTGGAGAGAATGTCTCTAAACCCCTTGGAGGTGTTTCGCTTCCAATTGTCCAAGAACGTCTTGGTTACACCTTTCTGCTTTAGGAGGGCAGGGAGAGGGCTGAGCTGGACTTCAGCTTTGTCCATGTTCAATTCACAGAGAAAGGAGCTCATCTGATTACAGACAGAAGATATTTGTCCTTTCTTATGAAGGAATTCCCAGATAGCAGGATGGATCTTCACTGTGAAAGGTTTGGGCAAATTCCATGTTGGTCTGTCTTTGCCATACAAGGCTGTTCCCAAAGACAGGAAATAGGGGTACACTCTGACTGGGGTCCGGCCAATTTGGTGTTCTTTTGCCAGAATTTTTCCCACATCTGGAACAGAGTTTCAAACCAAGATATTTGCGATACATCCACACAGCAGGTAAACCATCCCAAATCCTTGTTCTCACCCAATCTGATTCTTTTTAAGCCCAAATTTCCCCCCAATTTAGAAGTGCCAGTCCCCAAACCCTCTTATATAGGATGCTTCTGACACTAGGAGCAGCTATTATGTGGTTGTTGGAAGTTTCTCAGCACTGCAGTGGTGCTGCAGGAGTGTTTAAACCCTTCAGTGTCAATGCTGGACTGAAAATTTTCCACCAACCAGAAATATCCATATATTTGTTGGAGAACTTCTGTATTTTATACACTCATACCAGCGCAACACACACTAACATCCAGCCACGTTAGTGTGAGTGCAGTGCTGAGAATGACCCACCACCCACATAATATCTGCTCTGTGGTGGTCCTGTGGGGTCCTGATCACTGAAGATCAGGGTGAAAGGAGGAGAATAAAGTCTGCAGAGAAACAGATGAACTACAGTCTGGAATTATAGATAGATAATGTGACCTGAATGACAAATGACTTACCTGAGTGATGGTGAAACGTGAGAATGGCAGCTTGCTCCTCTGGAATCATTACAATTTTCTCAGCTCCTCCACCATAATTTTGAAAGTAAAGCTCTAGAATGTCTTTTGCAGACTGACTGGTCACATTTTCCACCTTAATGCTTCTAGTTTTTTCCAGTGCTCGACTCGTAACACCATACTGCTGGAAATGTTTATTTCTTTTGCTCTCCAGGAGAAACTTCTCAGCAGCTGCAAAAAAAACACCCAAATAACACTATATAATGTATACACAGAACTGTACATAGAGCTACACCACAACATCTGATTAGGAGCTGGTTACACCTGGATTACACCTACATTCCATCAATAAGATACATTCGTTGATTAGTGATATCCAGCCAACATGCTCATGTGGGGTTTGAATGTTGGAATGTGGGTGAGTTCAGGATGGGCATGGCCTCATTACGGCCCACATGTGTCCCATCTACACGGCCCAATAAGCAGTGTAGGAACCAGATGGGGCCATGGTTAACACCTCCTGGTCCCATCAAGGACCTGTTGGGCATCAATATGTGGGACAAACATGGAACCCATGGACTAAAGTTTTAGTCTTCCCAGTTGGGATACCCATACGGATTCCACGTGGCCATGTTTCTGGGTTGTGTCCTATTTAATTAACGTTTAGCAACAAGGTCTGGCAAATACAAGAACTACATATCGGTCACACTGTTATAGGACATACCATTGAGGTCGTTAAAGGTCACAACAGCAGCACTCGACTCTGTTATGAACTCAATAAAAAACTGCTTTTCAGTGATGCCGCTGATGTTCTCCACTAAAATCACGAGGAGCTCTTTGGACAATTTGTCTGTCAGTTCCTCCAGGACAACAGAACTGGACTGTGGAGGGTCTTCTAAAGTGTCCTTGGGAGACGGCTCAGGCTGAGTCTTGTCAGGGCCAGCTGGAGACAAAACCAGAGGAAACAGAGAAACTTGTCATGAAGGACCGAAGAGAAGAATCACAATATGGAGATAAATGATGTCCAAAAGTAAAGTAACTGTATAATTTAAATGTTATGGAGAAGGGGGAACTTTATGGTACTCATCTTGGATCCAACTTCAGATTTTCAAATGGGAAGGTGGGTGTGTGACACATCAAACTGGAAGAGAATTCCACCAGAAAAACAGCGGTGTCTCCAAGCTCTGAGCTCTATGACCCTTATAGGAGTATAATGAGCTTTCACATCTTACACCATAATCCCCCAGTTCAGCTCAAATCCACCCCGTACACCTGATAGTTGGGTCGGATCATGAAAGGATCACATTCTCACCACTAATGAACTGCACCAGTTCGTTTGGGACCTGCACAAAAACACCTCCTCTAAAACCGAACCTTTTGGATTCTTCATTTCTCTATACGCTACAGAACCTTTAGAGATCAGAGTTTAGATGTTAGATGGACAGGGGCAGCACATCTGCTGTTCAGTAGGATGGGGCACCTACATCTCACACCCAGGGGGCATCAAAAGACCACATTCTGGTCCTGGTAAGCAATCAACAGAAAAGGAGGGTAATATCTGAAAATGTGTTTCATGTGTTTCGTGTTCCTCACCTGCTTGCTGAAGAACAGCAGGCTCTTCTCTTCTAGTTCCAGTCTGATGAAAGAAAGCACACTTACTAACCCGATCAAAGGTCAGTGTCATTTTATAGCAGAGTGAAAAGAACCACACACCTCGTAACGCCTCATAAAGCATAAACATATCTGAGTAATAAGAGCAGTTCTGTGACCTGCAGTTGTTTCTGCTCTTCCAGTTGCTCAACGCCTCGGGCATCATCTCACTCCACCCACAGTAACTCACTACAAACACTCAACTGTTTTGTCAGGATAGAGGCTCTATGTTCCTCACCCAACATGCCATTGAAGGTAACTCATAGGTGTTTCTCATTGTCATTTTTTTTAACCTTTATTCAAATAAAATACCTTTATTTACATAATAAATAAAACTAAATACAGATGAGAAAACTAATGTAATCAAAACATACAATATAGTAAAAAGATTTGATACATTTGACTATTTGTCCCCTTACGTCTCTTTTGGGTTCTTCTGTCTGCTTCACAGCATCACCGGGTTTGAACACCGTCAGTTTCAACTCTTCATTTCCAATCGTTATGCAGTGACCTCCTTTAGCGAGGACTTGATCTCGGACTGGAAAGCAAGCAGATGGTGACTGATGAAGGCCAGTAGTTTACGTTCGGAACGTTCGGAACGTTTGGAACTTTATTGATAAAGATGGTCAGGGCCTTTACGTGGGTCTATACTTCAATTCCTCATCACTAAGTGACCTGAGATACAGATTAGTTTCATAGTGATGGAAAATAATTCATAGCTGCATAATAATCAGTAGTTACAGAACAATAGACCCTGCATTCAATCCAGTTAACGTTGTCATTGTTTGCCACTGTACTGTCTGGTACTGATCAGTGACTTAGTACAGAACAGGTATCAGAATCAACACCTGGTATCTTCTCAACCCTACAGCCAACTGTCTCAATTCAGAAACGCTAAAATCAAAACAGGGCTTTTCCCCAAACAGAAATCTGATACCTGGTTTTCATGAGCTACAATCCAAACTGATCTACAGCCTCTGAATGACCTTTTGAACCATGTTCTATTTTTTTGAGATGCATTAGCACATAACGTAGACATACTCGAACCTCTGGAGATAGAAGGTTCTATCTGCTTTCTGAGCAGAACATATATCAACCACGATCTTACTACTACCACCAGCCTAATATCACCACACCACCATAACACCACTCTGACCCATCGAGGCATAGACAAGACCTCAGAAGGTGTCCTGTGGTTTCAGCACCAAGATTAACATTACAGCAGATTCTTTAAATCCTGTATGTGAGGTGGGACCTCCATGAGCATCATGGAAGGTGCTGGTCATGCTTGGTCCTGCTGGCCCTGATAATCCCAGCTATCCTGATAATCCCAACAACCCTGATGATCCCAACAACCCTGATATTCCCAGCAACCCTGATAATCCCAGCAACCTGATGAGTCCCAACAACCTGATATTCCCAACAACCTGATATTCCCAACAACCTGATAATCTCCAAAACCCTGATAATCCCAACAACCTGATCAATCCCAGCTATCCTGATAATCCCAACAACCTGATGATCCCAACAGCCTGATATTCCCCATAGCCCTACTAAATCCCAACAACCCCTGATGAGTCCCAACAACCTGATATTCCCAACAACCCTGATAGTCAACAACCCTGATAATCCCCAACAACCTGATAATCCCAGCTATCCTGATAATCCCAACATACAGTAGTGCAACAACCCTGATATTTCCCAGCAACCCTGCTAATCCCAACAACCTGATGATCCCAACAGCCTGATGTTCCCAACTTAGCCTGATAATCCCAAGCAACCCTGATAATCCCAGCAACCTGATAACTCAAACAACCCTGATATTCACAGCACAGCCTAAACACTGGAATGACTGACAGACACAGTGACATATTTCTTCATGTGGAGGAAAGTAAAGGTCTGCTGTTAGATGATGATCAGACCCTTGTTTGTCTGAGTCTAATTGATCAGACAGAGCTGGTCCAGAAGCAGCGCTGAACCCTGAGGAGGCCTTCACACCAGCGACGGAGCACTGACTTCACTTCAGAACTGCAGCTGAAGAAAGCTGGACCAGACTGTCCCACCGCCAGTTTGAAGGACCGATCTTCTGGAAGGTTAGAAGGTCCACTCACCTTCTTATGATCTGAACAGAACCGTGATCTGAACCGAGCTCTGCTGGGAGATCTCCACCTCGCAGTCTCCACCCTGAGACCTCTTTCTGCTCTGGAAGTAAATCTGGAGTTTGGAAGTGAGGACTTTGGTGGGGACAGAGGACCAAGGTCCCTCCACAGTGAGCAGGTAGGGGTATTTCTCCATCCCGCTCCTCTGAGCGCAGATCTGCTCAGATCCTTTCACTTTCGCTTCTCTTCAGCCTGCTCTGTTTCGGTTCCTTGGAGGAGCGAAAAGTGCATCTCAACCCCACACACACACACACACACACACACACACCAGCTGCTTTTCCAAGGAACCTCAGCCATAACATTATGACCACCTTGTTTCATGACCCTCAGCTCCTCTGACCACCCATCAGTTTCTCCGCATACTTAATTCTCCTGCTTCCACCCTGATCTTCAGTGGTCAGGACCCCTGGGACCTGCAGGCAGGTCATTTCTAGCTAGGTACTTCGCTTGAGCCATCACTCACTGTCCACTCTATTAGACCCTCCTACCTAGTTGTGCATTTACACATCTGTGTCAGCAATGCCACGTCAAGAATGAATGTGTTCATTAGAAGGGCTATCCACATACTTTTGGACATGGCATGCAGATGCATGTCTTGTATTGAGTTTTTAATGCAGTTTGTTCCTTTGAAAACACCATTTTCCTGATTTAATCAAGAAGTGCGAAACAAAAAACTGACCAGCAGATGGAACAGAACGTTAACTGTTGGTCCCATAAGAGGGTTCTAACATGAGTTGAGTCTAAAGTTAGACAAAGCTTAAAAACTTAAAATAAGTGCAAAAACATATTATATAAACATTTTAGAACTCATATAAAAATAACTACTAATGTTATATACATATACAGGGGTTGGACAATGAAACTGAAACACCTGTCATTGTATTGTGGGAGGTTTCATGGTTAAATTAGACATACAGTCTCAATCTTCGTGCTCCACCAGTGAGAGCAGAGTGTGAAGGTTCAATTAGCAGGTAAGAAAAAAAAAATTGCAATGCACACAACATTATGGGGGACATACCAGAGTTCAAAAGAGGACAAACTGTTGGTGCACGTCTTGCTGGCGCATCTGTGACCAAGACAGCGCGTCTTGCGATCCAAGAGCCACCAGTATCCAGAGGTAAATCAACACCACCAGAAGGACCAACCCATCCTTAGGATTAACTGTGGGCCGCCAGAGAAGCTGTCTGAGAGGATGTTGGGGTGTTAACCCGGATTGTCTCCAAAAAATGTCCTTCCCAAGACGAATTGACAAATTGACACCATACTAATCAATTATTGTGGTCTTAAACCATGTGTTTCAGTTTCATTGTCCAACCCCTGTAGATAGTATATATATTTATTTCTGCCCATCAGTGTTTCATGAAGAGCTTCAGAGATGGGAATCATTGATCATTGGAGACGTGTTGGTCATTCCTGGCGGACTCTTCACTGAAAGATGACCTGCGAAGCATTCTCTGCGCGTGACAGTGTAGCGCGATTGACTAGTCGATGAGTGGTGTATGGTGTGAGCTGTCAGCTGGTGTTTAGCTCTGTGCTCTGGATTGCCTGAAGCAGCACCTTCATGCATGATTAATACAATCATTAAGAGCTTGTCCTGATGCTCTAATGCAGCTCTCTGTAAAGAGTAATATAGGCTGCAGTTTAACACCTTGAATCAATACACCACTCAGAGAGAGTGTGTGTGTGTGTGTGTGTGTGTGTGTGTGTGTGTGTGTGTGTGTGTGTGTGTGTGTATTGCTGAGGAGGGGCAGCAAACTGTTTCTCATTTCCAAAGATAGAATGAAAGAGAGAGAGAGAGTAAGAGAAAAGAGTGAGTGAGTGAGAGGCAGAGAGAAGGCTTGAGAAAAGAGTGAGGGTGAGAGGAGAGAGAGATAGAAACTTAAAGCCCTTGAGAGACAGATAGATGCAATATTGCTGAACAGACTCTTTTCTGCTGAGTTGGTTTTGTGGTGAAATTGCCTTTTTCTTTCTCCTCGAGTGTCTTGTTCTGTTTTCCTCTTATTACTGCGTTATTGTAGTTCTCCTCCTCCTCTCGGCATGCAGACGCTTCAGGACAGTATTAGTTTTTATCTCTCTTCATCCTCATCGTCAAACACAACGAGGACAGACCTCCACAAGCCTCCACAGAGAATGGAGAAAGGTAGATGGAGAATGGTGGTAGAACCAGGATATTAATGGCATCCATGGATGACTCCCACGGAGCAGAGACTCTGGCGGCACTGGGCAGCTCCTTCAGTGACCGGCTGCTCCACCCTAAGCGTGTGAAGGAGCAGGTCCTTCCTTTCTGCTGCTGTTAGGCTGAACATCCAGCACTGCTCTCAGCAGACCACGGACACACACACACACACACACACACACACTCACACACACACACACACACACACACACACACACACACACACACACACACACACACACACACACACACACACACACACACACACAATGTTAGAGTTTATCAATACAACACAATGTACCGAACTTTTCCATCTCCCCACATACAATTATCTGTCATTATATACATAATATAATATAATAATAAATATAATATAATATAATATAATAATCTCTCTCTCTCTCTCACACACACACACACACACACACACACACTTGTGCTGGCTATCTGTACTGGTGGGTGTTGCGTATTAGTGATGCTGTGTAGGAGCCTCGACAGGAGGAGCTAAATAAATGATTGTGTGCAGTTACTTTACACACTCCACACCAGTGCGGCCCTAATGGCACCACACACACACACACACACACACATACACACACACACACACACACACACACACACACACACACACACACACACAGGCCCACACTGCCTTGTGACAGTGTCTCTGTGCTGCCTCTGGTCATCTCTCATGCCTGGTGAAGGTTTTGGTGGGCATCGTATCTCGGCAGGTCAGTCGTAGCCCCGTGTTCTTTTCATTTGATGATAATGGATTTGATGGTGAGGACCATCAGAGATTTGGATGTTTGTTTATAACCCAACCTTGACTTGTACTTCTCAACAACTTTGTCTCAGACTTACTTTGAGATCTCTTTGGTCTTCGTGGTGTTGAGTAGTAGTGCTGCAGCCTCTGGGGCCTTTCAGAAAAGTCGTGTATATACTGGCAGATCATGTGACACAGAGATTTCACATAGGTGGACATCATTTCACCAAGCATGTGACTTCTGAAGGTCTTCTTTTCTCTCATTTCACTTCACCAACATGCATCACACATATTCATAGTACAGGTAATGGAACCAAAAGCTAAGGGGTGAATAGCATTTAGCAGTGTGTGGCGTGTAATCCTGATACACTCTGTTCAGACACAAATGTGGAGCACAGACTCAGCAAGTGGAAGTGCAAGCCTCTCTCTCTCTCTCTCTCTCTCTCTCTCTCTCTCTCTCTCTCTGCAGTCTCTGTTATAGCACGCTCCAGCTGGCCTTCCTTCATGAATTATTGAATGGAACAGTTTCCTTCACCCTCTGCCCCACCATGCATCTCTCGACAGCAGAACGTCCTTCTCCACCTTCGCCTCAAGAGCTCCACCCTCTTCCACTGCTGCATCTGCCCTC
>CM067519.1:1184620-1242120 GCA_034509495.1 Acestrorhynchus altus | reverse complement strand
ATTTAGTCAGGTCCATTATGGAACTGAGCTACTGCAACATATTGCAGAATTGCTCTTCTGGAATTTCAGCTAAATACTTTGATGGTGCTGGAGAATACTGTTCTGTTATACACACCTACCAAGGGTATTACAAGGGTCTTCTGACTGAATGCTGTCGTGACCCCTGCTTAAAAACAACCTGGACATCTGAAGCTGGTCAAATGGGTTAAACTGGTTGACCAATCTTATCAACCAGTATGACATAACATGACCATGCTGGTCAACCAGCATCATCACCATGATCAAGCTGGTTGATCAGTATTATCAGCAGGACCAAATTGCTTGACTGGCTCATTTGTTGCCTGCAGGAAAGCGGTGCAACTGGGCCTGTGGACCCTGCACACTTATGAGTTGCTGAAGCTGGTATTCCATCTGGTCCTAGATGTGATAGGTTTGGTGACCAAGGCCAAGAGTGTTACGTCTGGCATTGACATTCCTGGGGAAACCCTTGAATTGTCTGGTGGAGCACTGTCGTTGAAAGTCCTGCCATGAGAGGTGACACATGTCCGCAGGATGTCCTACACATACTGCTGAGTATATTCCCTCGCATCGACCAAATGTTGATTGTGATGGCTCACCAGATCATCACACCAGCAGTTAGGCAGTCTATTAAACTCACAACTTTAACAGCAGGATTGAAGTGCTCACCGAGAACTATCATCACCATCGTAAGATCTAAAAACAGAACCTAGTTCCTCAGTAATGATGATGTTCTCTGTCAGTCCAATAATGGCCCGTCTCCGAAGTCTGTCAACTGGGCCAAATAATGCTTTGAGTGTGTCATGAAGGCATGTTACAATCTCAGTTACCAAGAGGTACACTACCCAAAAGTAGCCTCTGAGAGAGTTTTTATAGGGCAGTGGGTCAGGTCAAGGTCAAGACTTTTATTGTCATTACAGCGAGGTACAGGTACACAGTGCAATGAAATTGCGTTCCTCCGAACCAGATTACTGCAACTTATGGAGCAACAATACAATTGGACGACATAAAGTGCAAACAGTACAATAAATACAATAAATACAGTGAACAAGAGACAGTTCAACAGACAGGACAGGACAGTACAATACCCGATTGGGTACAAAGAAGTGAAGATGAATGGTGGGAATTAAGGTTACCCAAGAATTATACTTAACATACTGTACATCTAGATGTGTGATAACAGCAGTTACTGAGGTAGAGTGTAGTTCTGGTCATAGCAAATATTGCTGATGGGATGGGGATATTGATCCAGTCTCTATGTGCCAGCTAATGTGTGTGTGTGTGTGTGTGTGTGTGTGTGTGTGTGTGTGTGTGTGTGTGTGTATGTGTGTGTAGAGTGCTGGGTGGTTTTTTCAGTCCAGTGTTTTGTGTTGAGTGTGGTTTATGTGGTGTGAAAGAATGGTGTGAGGTTCAGTTTCAGCTCTGTCTCAGTGAGTGGAGAGTCTGTTTGCCTGGTAAACAAAAGCTGTGCAGAGTCTGGTGGTGGAGGCTCGGATGCTCGGTATGATCTCTGCGGGCCGGCATCAGAGTGAAGACCGTGTGAGGATGGGTTGGGTCATCCACAATGCTGGTGGCTTTGCGGAGGCAGTGAGAGGTGTAGGTGTCACTGATGGCAGTGGGGGAAGCAATTTTATGCCCTCTTGTGGTAAGACCCAGTGCCTAATCAGAGCACATCTCTAATCATTTCTATCTGCCCGAGGAAAACCCTTAGCTTTCACTGGAATCATTATAAAAAGATTTATATTCCCAGGAATTCTGGGGCAATTTAACCAGGGATTACAGTTGTGTCAGGATATTTAGGCCCTAATAAAGGAAGAGCACTGCTTGTCTATCGAATCAATAAATTATTCATTTCTCCCACCACTTTTGCGAGGTGTGGTCCCCACCCTGGAAATGAATGACCTTGTTCATTTAGTTCTGTAGAGCACAACAGGCCATGGAGAGTCACCACGAACACCAATGGCCTTCAACCATCTTGAGGAAAGCTACTATATATATACCAGATCACGTATTCTGGTAACAAAGAAAATTTCAGACTGTAGATCATCTGTTTCTCTGCAGACTTTTATTCTCCTCCTTTCACCTGATCTTCAATGATCAGGACCCCTAGAGACTAGAGCAAGATATTATGTGGGTGGTGGGTCATTCTCAGCACTGCAGTCACACACTGACGCTAGTGGTGGTGTGTTAGTGTGTGTTGTGCTACTGGAGTGTTTAAACACTGTGTCCACTCACTGTCCACTCTATCAGACACTCCTACTGAGTGTCTCCACCTTCTAACAGATGTAAGTCAAGAGACAAGCTCATCTGTTCTGCACACTTTGTGTTAGTGCGTCTCTAGTCCTTCATAGGACGCTGCCTGACGAACCCATAATATGGGTCCCGTGGGTCCTGAACACGCATTAGTCAGGGTGAAAGGAGAATAAAGTATGTAGAGAAACAGATGAACTACCGTGTGGAATTAGAGAACGACAAAGTGGACAATGAGGGTAGAAGCAAGGAGGTGGTCATAATGTTAAAATACATGTGTTTATTTTCCATATGGGTAACATACAAACAGAATACAGATGCACACAAACACACATGCATGCAAACTCCCTACGGGGATCTCATTTAATGTTTTCATCTGTGTTGACCTCTTGTCTCTGCCGCTGGGCCTTCACTGGACATTTAAAGCTTATTTAAAGCACATTCACTGAGCGCGGTCAGTTTACATTACGTAACTGACCCGTGGCCCCTTCCAGAAGACTCTACGCTGTTTACAGCTCATCCAAACAGGCATTGCTCACATATAAACCGAAGACACGGTTGAATAGCGGTGTGTTTGTGGTAAGATGCATGTGCAAACAGGCACACTTAGTGAACATCACTGGAGCGACTGAAGACTGGCAAGCGAAGGTTGGGACATGTTCATACAAAGGTCGGTGGGAAAGTGGACGACGCGTTTGGGTAGGTAGTTGGGTGGTTTAGGGTGTAGGGTTTTGGTTTGGTGGGTGTAGACAGGTCAGTAGGTGGCTAGCATGGGTGGGTAGCTCAGACAGGGGCATGTTTGGGTGGTTGACATCAGTGAATGGGTAGAGTGAGACTTGTGTGGGTAGAAAGATGGGTGGGTGGTTTACATTTTTTGGATAGATTTTAGGTGGGTGGCATGGTGGGGAGTTGGTTGGTGGATGAGTTAGACTGATGGGTACAGAGATCATGTTGGTAGGTTGGTGGATTGGTTTCTGGTGGGTGGGTTTGACAGGTAGGGAGGTGGATGGTTGGTAGGTGTGTAGATAGATTAGTGTGAGAGGGTGGCATGGGTGGGTGTTTGGTATGGGAGGCTAGATTGGTAGGTGGGTAGGTGGACTGATGGATAAATAGTGGGGTGGGTGAGTTAATAGATGGATGGTTGGCATGAGGGGATGGGTTGATAGGTGGTAGATAGATGGGTGTGTAGGTAGGATGGTGGGTGGGTGGATAAGTGGCTGGGTTTGGTTGGGTGGGTTTGACTGTTCCTGACTCCTCCTCCTTACTTTCTAATCAAGCTTCATTGGACTCTGGTTAACCTGGGCTAAATGTAGCCCTCTGATCCGTATTCTAGCACCTTGGCTACCATAGAATTATGCATAGCGGCTTAAGACCTGCATATCGGTGCTGATTATTATAGCGGCTTTAATCCACCAATCAATAAAAAGACAAATCACTCACTGTAACTCTCCACACAGAGGACGATTCAGCCTGTACGTAATTAAAATCCCTGCTCTTCTGCTTCTGGCACTGGTTTTCAGTGCCGGCCCCACTCAGTGTAAAAAATACATCGGCCGCTCCACAAGGTGGAGGAGAGAAAAGCCGTGATAAGAAAGCTGTTGCTGCTATTCTGAGAGGCTCTAATAGAATAACATGTTGCTGAGGAACAGGAGGAGAGCGGCTGAGCGAGCTTCACACTGTCACAGTCAGCGCTTCCATATCATCTCACACTTTAAAGAGACATCACAACTGATTTCATCCACTTTACAATCAACTTCACTGGGTTCACTGCAGTTATGGGGTTCCTCAAGGGTTCTGTGAAAGCTTAAGCCCAGCATGAGAACGTAAGAACTGTGACAGCTCAGAGGACCGTGTCCAGTTTTTCTGTTTTCGATTGGTTCCAATTTACAAGGAGAACCTCTTACAGTTGGTTAGTTGTACACTAGAGATGATTAATGACAGGCATGGATCATAAACCCCAGCATCGAGCTGTGGAGCAGTGGAACTGTGTTCTCTGGAATGATGGAGTTGATGATCAGGGTGAAAAGAGGAGAACGTCCACTTCTTTACTATAATAATATTATCTGATTATCAGACACCGGAACACTCCTGTGAGCGCCACCTATAGGCTCAAACTATCCCTATATAACAAACCTGTTCTTCCTCTGAGGGTTTCTCTTCCTCACAACACACACTTTCACACACTGTGTGTGTCTCCTACCTCTGGCAGAATAGTGCTGTCTATCATAACTGTCGGCTCAGCTCAGTGTAAACACACACACACACACACACACACACACAGACACACACTTGCCTGCCTGCGGTTAACTGAGCTCCAGCGAGGGAAAGGGGGAACCTGTTTATTCAATATGGGTTTCTTTTAAGTAGAACTATTTAATCATTAGCACTCTTCTCTATAAATTATTCATCTATTCATCTTTTCCTCTTATTACTGTTATTACACGTGTTCTAACAGCTTCATTTCTTCATGTTTAAATACAACTTTATCTGAAGGTCAATTAACTGAGAGAGAGAGAGTAACAGGCAGAGGATGAGAGAAAAAGTGAAAGAAAAAAGAAAAATGTGTGAGAGAAAATGAGAGAATTGGAGAGGGACAGAGAGTGCAAAGGAGAACGGGTTTTAGAAGGGAGGATGAGAAGAAGACGAGAGAGAGAGGAAATGAGAAACTAATAAGAAAATGGGAAAAAGAGAGAGAGGGCAAAAGAGAAAGTGAGAGAAAAGAACAAAAGAAAGAGGGAGAGAGAAAGAAAATGACAGTTGAAGAGAGAGGGAGTGGGGGAAGGCAAAAGAGAAAAGGCAAAAGAAGAAAGGACGAGAAAGGCAAGAGAAAGAAATTGAGGCCTTGAAGATAGAGGTGAGAGAATGGGAGAGAAGGAAAAAGAATAGAAACAAAAGGGGTAGAGAAAGAGGTGAGAGGAGGAGAGGAGTGGGAGGGAGAGGCAAACACACACACACACAGAAGAGATTAGTGCCTCTTCTTCCCTGCTGCAGGAATCTCTGGGAAAGAGCAGCCGGTTCTGCAGCAGCTTCCAGCCTTCGTCCCCAGATCCGAGGAGAGCAGCGGAGAGCCTCCAGCTCCTCTCACTGATCCCAGAGTAGTAAAGCTTCAGCAGAAATGTGAGGACCATCCTTCAGAGCAGCACCAGGACAGTAAGTCCATCAGAACCTTCAGCAGAGACTCCTGACCACACCAGAACATCTCCATTGGTGCACGACTCAAGGGGAGCAGAGAAGTGTGTGTGCTGTGTGTGAGGGGGTTTGAGCACATCATCTCCAGCCGCTCAATAATTCAGCACCTCCAGCCGCCTGCAGCAGAAACCAACTTTTCTTCCTTTTTAAGAGGAACTTTCTTCCACAGCCTTGTTCTCCATCACAAGCTGGGAAAGAGGCGGCTTTTTTGAGTGTGTGAGTGTGTCTCAGTGAGTGTGTGTGTGTGTGTGTGTGTGTGCTTTGATTGGGTGTGTTTGCTCATGTGGATCATCAACAAATACAAGACCTGTGAGCTGTGGGCGGGCGCTATCAGAACTTTGTGAATGGGACCCTCTACAGCCAGACCAGTGCCTGCAGAATCGTTCTGCCCTCAGCAAGAGGCTCCTGAAAGAGAGCTTGCAGAACTCGCAGCCCATCCCATATGAGAATTCCCTCAGACTCACACTCAGCCAAGGGTCTCCAACCAGAGGGAGGTTCTGCAGGGTGTAGGATTGGCTGAAAAGGGGGAGGCCTCTTGACCCCCTTCAAACTCGCCATGGCCGGCTGCACCAGCCGCTGCAGACAGGGGGTGCTGAAGCTCATCCAGTCTTTCCAAAGACTGGTCTCAAAACGACCAAGGTAAGACCAGTGGGATGGAAAAGCAGTCAACTCTGCAAAGTAACTTTGGAATAATTCAGTTGAATCAAATTCAAATGATTCAGTAGTTATAATAAAGGTGACATACACTATAATCCACAGTAATTGGATAATATAAATACTAGATTTATACTAATAATTCTATAAATTAAACAGTATAAATCATTGAATATTTTCTATATATTATTCAGTATATCTTGAAGAATATCCATCACGCACTCCAAATTATGAAATTTCAACTGTTTAGCATCTACTATGAATGATTCAGTATCTACTATGAATGATTCAGTATCTACTGTGAATGATTCAGTATCTATGAATGATTCAGTATCTACTGTGAATTATTCAGTATACCTATGAATGATTCGGTATACTACTATGAATGATTCGGTAACTCTGAATTATTCGGTATCGAATTGAATAATCATTAGAGTTGACTCTGCGTAGGTCACGTGATTCACGGTGGTTGTTAATTTAAGACCTTATATAATATTATTATATTTATAGACAAATTAAATTTCTTTCTAATTTTTTTTATATTTTCAAAATAAAAGTACATCTTCAAAGGCTTTTGTAAAATAATCAGTAGATGATCGAATCTCTATTATAACTGAAAACGTTAGACAAACAGCTGACGCTTGTATATGATTGTATGTTACATTATAATATCATCACTGAAAATGATGATCACAGCTGAAGAGCGAGTCACCTTTCACACACTTTCTCATTTCTGATATTTAGACACAACCGTGTCAACGATGACAGCGTCCGTCTCGTGAGTTTGTAATGTCTCTGGGGCTTGTCTTCGTGGAGACAGTCTTTCTGACAGTGGGACAGTGTCCTCTGTTTCCAGTTCTGATCAATATACTCTTGGTTGCACTGTCCATTCGCACCACTGTATGCATTTTCCATTCAGCCCGGCCGGTGGACACTCCTCCTCTGAAGACTGCTGAACTGCGTCGGCTGGAAATCGAATCAAATCGAATTGAAGCGATTGCGTGTTGACCACTAGTGCAGTCCTAAAAGCGGAAGCACTAAGACTGGTCAGGTTACACCGCTGAGATATATTTACAGTGTCGATGAGTAGTTGCCACTGAATGGGGAACTAATATTGGTATCTGAACCGCATCAAGGGTAAATAATGCATTAGGCCTCTGTTCTGCTCCCCTGAACTCAGCATGCAGGAGTTAGACACGCTCCTCCACTGCTCTGTCATATAACGTGTGTGTGTGTGTCTGTGTGTGTGTGTGTGTGTGTGTGTGTGTGTGTGTGTGTGTGTGTGTGTGACATTGAGTGCTCTTAATACATGCAAACACACTTGGCAATTAAACATGATTCCGATTCTGGCTGGAATGCCACAAAACTGCGGATGCATGAACGCATACACGAGCGTATGAATCATGGCAAGGCACGATGATGCATTTTTCATGTTCTGTATTATCCAGTGTGGGTTCAGGATGGGACATGGAGACAGTTAGCTCTGTCCCAAAGGCCCTGCAAGCAGCAAAGTGTACTCCGCAGAACTGATGGTGGGGGTTCAGCAGTTTTGGATTCCGCAGTAACGTTACCCTTAATACTGAAAACTGCAAAGCATACCAAAGCAGCTGACCTTCAACAGTTAACCAGGGTTTCTTCTGTATTTAACTCTTAGAACCCGAGATCCGCACTCTGACGGCTGTTTTCAAGGAAACTACCTCTCAAGGATCAGACTGACCTACCAGGAGCCGATACACACATCATCGGTTCCCAAATACCAAAGGAGCTTCAGTGCATGTTTACTGCCTATCACGTGAACATGATCCAACAGACTCCTGACTGATCCAGAGAGGCGGGGCTGGCGGCGCAACACGCCATACAGACTCCTGACTGATCCAGAGAGGCGGGGCCTGGCTCAGCACGCCATACAGACTCTCCTGACTGATGATCAGAGAGAGAGGCGGGGCTGGCTCAACCTGCATATAGACTCTGACTGATCAGAGAGGCGGGGCTGGCAGCTCAATCTGCATACCCAGACTCCTGACCCAGTCAGAGAGGCGGGCTGATGCTCCAACCTGCATACAGACTCCTGACTGATCCAGAGGCGGGGCTGATGCTCAACCTGCATACAGACTCAGACCCAGATATTGGGTTATAAAGAAGGGAGGGATGGTTTGCTCTCTTTATTTGTTTGCAGTGTTCAAATTTCAGAATAAAAGTCCTGAGAAGGGATAATCCTGATACATAGATACATTATAAAAATAATAAAGGACAGTCAGGTTCTTTCTTATTTTTATTTGAACCACTGTCAAGTATTTTCAAGAGACTATTATAAATATCTGTGTCAATCTAATCACTACAAAATAACCTTTATATTTTTTACTGTCTGATGGTAATAATTGTGGTGTGTTTTTAAGACAGTGTGAATATACCGTGTGTGGACTCTATGTAACGGGGGTCTACACACACTGTAGATGTTCACTCCAGTATGAGATCTGCAGTTGTGCTAGTGCAAACGGTCTAACGGTCACTCTTCAGGAACTGAAAACATAATGGAGCATGAATCCCACTCTGGACTGTTTTCCTGCAGGTGGACTTTAACTCAAAGAGGCTAAAGCTTTGTTTTGGTTGCTGAGAATAAGATTTACTATAGAGTTGTTCTATGACACACTTCAGTTTCTAAATATTCATCATATTCGCAAATCCTTCAATGGAGATGTATTCATCCTCCTCCCATTTTCCCCCTCAGGCATAAATCATTATTAATATGTGCTTTTCCCATTAAGAACATATTCACAATATAAGACGTGATAAGGGCGGCTCAATTTCATTCTAAAATGGGACGCATTAATGGTGTGAATTTTGATTTAGTATTCAGTATTTTGCGTAACACGGTGGTTGATTTAAGCTTGATAGACTCCATCCAACATGAAAACGAAAGAGATGATGTCACTTCTTCTGTATGTAATGTCATTTAAAGCAGCAGTGCAGCATTACACACCCACACACACACACACACACACACACACACACACACACACACACGGTGGTTAAGGAACCAGCTATGCGACTGGAATATTGCCGGTTCTAATCCCTGAAGTGTCCTTGTGTACAGAGCTACTGTGTGTGTGTGTGTGTAATAATATGTAATAATGTTGTGTGTGTGTGTAATGATATATGTTTATCTGACTTATGGTTTTGCAGCAGTGATAGGAAAACTCTCTGGAGGTAGTTGAAGAAAAGCGCCTGACATTTTAAAAAGTAGAAGGTGGATCGATGGTGCCTGATCAGCACTGGGTGCTAATCCACTTCCCTGTCTCTCGGGGAACTAAGCTCGGTATGAACTGGAGCCCTTTTATCGCTCATCACGCTCCGTGAGTGTGTGTGAGAGCGCACTGAAGCTCGAGCCTAAACTCAGATCCCGAACAGACTTCAGATCACGTTAATGTTTCTTGACTTTGCTTGTTGGAGTTTTACAGTCTCTGAGCCAAAACCATTAACCGTTAGAACCCTGGACCAATTTTGTTGGAGGTGCTCAAAGTTCACAGCTCTTTTGGTATTTAAATAAATAATTCTGTGTCGAAGCTACGCTTTGCTTTGACTTCTTGACTTATGATTATCTTACTTTCATTTTCCAGGCAGTTTCCTGAGAAACCAGCATCACATAAAAATCCTTTCTTAAAATCATATAAAATCTCAATTGAAATTGCACATCTTTCCTGCAGTATATCTACACAGAAAGCTCCTAGGAGCAGATGTACATTCCGAAAGCTCCGCCTGCGGTTGTGGTGGTTATTATCTAGTAATCAGTTGAGCTTCTTCTGCGGGCAAAGTTGCCTTCAAATTGTTTGGAGCAATACGATTTTGCACACCATTTCAAGTCATCCAGACAGTGGTATACCAATAGAGAACTGGATTTTGGAGGAAGTGAGTCAAACCTTGCAGTTTTCCTCTATCCTTGCCTCGGATGATGACGTCACTGCCCCAGTCAGAATGGATTTTACTCCAGTCTTCCGTCTGTCCCTTGAGGAATTGTCTTCTTCAGTCCACATGGGGTTAGTGGTTAGAGCAGACATATGGTTCTTTTCCAGTCGGAGGTGGATGCTGGAGTTGTGTGGTACCTTTGAAACTGTGAACCCTGTGTACCTGAGTACCAGAGCTGGCTATGGTCATTGGTTACAGCACAGGGTATGTTCTTGTTTGAGTTTGATGGTTTAGTTGATCTACCTGACCAAGCTAGATGACCAGTACTGTATGTCCAAGCTTGACCATGCTGGTTTACAAGCATGATAGAATGGACAGTGAGAGGTCATAATGTCTCTCTCTCTCTCTCTCTCTCTCTCTCTCTCTCTCTCTCTCTCTCCCTCTCCCCCCTCCTCTCTCTCTCTCTCTCTCTCTCTCCATCCTCACTTCTCCTCCCCTTTCAGAAAGCTGAGTGTTATCGTTTCTGTTTTTGGCACTGGAGGACTCAGCTGAAGCCAAATTTTCTTCTGAGCTCTCTTATGTAAATATAACATTAAAAACAACACGCTTACCCAGCCCCTATGTGTTCAAGCCCACACACACACACACACACACACACACACACACACACACACACACACACACACACACACTCTTGCTTCCTCTCCTTTTTTTTTTTTTGCTCACAAAGGGCAGAAATGTGTGTGACCTCCTGGGGGAGAAAGAGAGAGAGAGAGAGAGAGAGAGAGAGAGAGAGAGAGAGAGATTACATTATAACCACCCCGTACTGTCCATCCTATCAGCTCCTCTGACCATGGGATCTCTGTTCTTTGTGGTTCATAATTCAGACTGTGGTTCATCTGTTTCTCTGATGCTATTCTCCTCCTTCCACCTGATCTTCAATAGTCAGGACCGCAGGACCACCACAGAGCAGCTATTACTGTATGTGTGTGGTGGGTCATTCTCAGCACTGCAGTCACGCTGACGTGGTGGTGTGTGTTGCACTGGTACAAGTGGATCAGCGTGCTTCATGAGATGGATTATCTGACCAGCCGCCACCAGCCTGGCATTGGACATGGGTGCCAATCTGCTCCAGAAGTCTCTTTTTATTAGCGAGTACTTTCCAAGGTACTGAACTTAATGTCTGTGTGCATTGCACATCTGTGTAACAATAGGTGCAACTTAAATTAGATAGATACGTTCAATAGAGGAATGTATACACTAATTATTATATATTTATATAGTTTATACATTTCTGTGTTCTACTTTACTCTCCCATTGGGTGTCTGTGGTGTTTATTTTGAACGCGGGGGGTCTGGGTTCTGGGTTTCTCCCAGCAGAGCGTTGCATGTTCATGTATCCATGGTTACCGTGGATACCATCATTATTCTTTCTCTCACTAAAGTGCCTTTTTTTTTTAAAAGAGAGTTAATGAAGGAAAGACAGAATGTAAGCCCTGCTGCTGTCTTGTTCTGTTTTGGTCAGAGGCTTTTTAGTTGAATGGTGGCTCAGGTGTGACCTCCACACCACCACACACACACACACACACACACACACACACACACACACACACACACACACACACACACACCCCAGGATGACTGTGCTCTGGGGAGTCCTCGCGCACATTGGCCTTTATAGTTGCGCTTTGTTCAGAAACACCTGGACTCACTCACTAGAGATTCATCCTCGGCGCACACACACACACACCCCCACACACACACACACACACCTCACTCCCACCCCTCTCTCAGATATAGGCTATTCTCCCTGTCACCTTTGCCATAATACTGTATACCTCTACCCAACACGGCACTTGCAACACACACCTCTGCACACACACACACACACACACACACACACATACACACACACACACACCGTACAGCCCCTCCTCGGTTTCACAGTAAAAACAGAGTGGTGAGCTTAAATCATCTCGATGATGCCCACACTGTTTAATTCAGAACTGATGCCTTCGTAATGCTGTTTTTATAAAATGGACAGTTCTGGTCCTAATATCTAATCTGAAGTCTAAAATACACTCTATACACACCAATGTCCACCTCACAATGTCCAAATTCCCATATTAATGCCCCTGCGCCTGGCCGAGATCCTCCTGTTGTATTAAATGTTTAGCTCAGAAGCAGCACAAATGCACTTTCGTTTCCAACTGAATTAAATCCCAGTTTAAATACCAGCAGTGCATGTTTACTGCTCTGTCCATGTGAACATGATCAACCTGCATACAGACTCAGACTGATCAGAGAGAGGGGGCGGGGCTGATGACATCACTAACCAGATTTTGGGTTATAGAGGAGAAAAAATGTCTTTCTTTCCTCACACAGTGTTCAAATTACAGAATAAAAGTCCCTATTATTATTAACATCTTTGTGTGGAGGACAAATTGTCTGTTGCTGGACCAATGTTGGTTTTTGGAGGAAGTGTGGGCAGTGGCCTGTGGGAGGCCTGAGGATTTTTACTGCAGTGAAGCTGGATCACACACTGTCTGGCTGGAAGCAATTCTCCCTCTCACACTGCCTGTAATGTCTGTAAACTCACTTCATCCTCTATTCTGATATGTCTCTCCTCTCTCTCTCTCTCTCTCTCTCTCTCTCTCTCCCTCTCTCCTCTCTCCCTCTCTCTCTCTCTCTCTGTGTAATGGCAACAGATCCAAGCCGACAGTGCACATCCCCACTTTTAATTTTTAAATCATTTCTCTTCCCTTTTTACGTAATCTCCTTCCTCTACCAGGTTATTTTTATCTCCTGCATCTCTCTCCCACATTTCACCATCGCTTGCCCCTCTCGCCTGTCGGCTCTGCCTCTCCCCTCTCGTCCCTCCCTCCTTCTCACCACTGCTGCCCTTTTCCCTTTCGCATTCTCTCTCTCATTCTGACAAACCCTACAGCCACATATATGACACAAACTTCCACTGTTTATCACGTTTCCATCAGTTCTGTAGTTCCATAATTACAGACTGTAGTCCATCTGTTTCTCTGCGTACTTTGATCAGGACCACCCTCGGGGGCGGGGACCCTGGAGTCAGAGGGAGCGAAAGTGGTCACTCTGTCTCTGGGTGGGTAGATGGCGCAACCTCCCCACATCACACTCAGGCATGTGCTCGTCCTCACCCTCCTGTGGTCAGAAGAATCCTATGGGATAATAAATGAATAATAATAATAATAATCATCATAATAATAATAATAATGATCAAAGAGCATATTGCATTAAACACTATCAGTTTGAGACAATGCCACCTCAGCACCTGAAGCAGACAATCAGTGAACCAGAGATGTAACATAAGCAGACGGACTGTGGATATGTGGACAGGAACATTTAGGACAGATGTGTTTATGAAGACATGCTTTTAAGATGTTGTTCAGGCTCTAATTCTAACCTTCTCAGTGTCACAAAAATAAAAAACAAGATCAATTTTACATAAAAAGCTGAGATTTGCTTTCCTGTGGGCTCTTAAGCTTTCTAGTAACACACAGGTGGGCTGTGAGGTGGAGAAGGTTGAGACCCCCTGCTTTAGAAGACAGAAAAGCAGTACAACACGAAAGACAATCGTATGGTTTGAGATGTAAAATGAAGAGAGAAGAAGGTCATTCAGAAGAAGAATTCACACTGGGTGCCACAAACCTTCACACTTCGCCTAAAGACATTTATGGATCTACGTCACCAGTCAGTGACTGCTTGCTTATATATAATGTATAACACAAGCAGACGGTAATATTGAATAACTGCATCAGTTGAAGGTGTTATATTTATTGTATGTGTGAGGTCGTGTTCAGGATGGGGTTGACAGGTTTTCACGGGTCATAACACTGTAATTATGAAGCTGGAAGAGGGTGATTTAGAGGACAGCAGCGGTGGAGAGAATAAAGGGTGAAATGCTGCTCCCTGCTGGTTTTAGAACTGAACCTTCCTCTCATGAAGGTCTGAGTTGCCGACAAGCAAACCGCTTGGGTGGCTGGTATTGTACTCAGTATAAGTGGTGAAGGTCTTGTCCTCCTTCCCACAATTTGCTGAAATAATTGAGAATTCATTGTTCCATCCATGATGGTGAACTTCCTGGCCTGGACGGAGCAAAGCAGGCCCAAACAGTGATACTACCACCACTGTGTTTCACAGATGGCCACAACACATTTCATTTAAACCAAGAAGATCTGCTTCTGCCCACAAAGCAGTGTTCCAGTATTCTTCTGGATTGTCCATCTGATGTGCAGACGGGCAGCAATCTCCAAAAAAGAGCAGCACCATAGATGTTCAGTGTTCTTCTGATGGTGGACTCATGAACATTAACATTAGCCGACGTGAGAAAGACCTTTAGTTGCTTAGAGGTTCCTTTTGGGTTCCTTTGTGAGCTGGTGGACTATCACACACCTTGCTCTTGGTGTGATCTTTGTTGGTGGAGCACTTCTGGGGAGGGTAATAATGGACTTGAATCTCCTCCATTTGTACACAGTCTGTCTGACTGTGGATCGGTGGAATCCAAACTCTTTAGAGATGGTTCTGTAACCTTTTGCAGCCTGATGGGCATCAACAGCTCTTCTTCTGAACTTCCACAAATGTGATCAGACTTTGATAGATCCTTGTTCTTTAAACAAAACATCTGATCATGTCCCATTGATTGAGGACACCTGACTCTAATTTCAATGATCTGCTGATCCTCTAGGTTCACATACTGATCACAGATCTGTACTGATTGATATATGCTTTATTGATCCATTAGATGGAAATTCATTGGAGAAACAACAGCAGTAAACATGAGGGAAGGAATTTTCAGACACCAAAGGGACCAATACTTCCATTTCATCCATGACAGCCAGTAAAAATATACAGAAATGTTTCTTATCTATAATACCTTCCATTAAGCAGCAGAGGGCAGCACAACTCTATGTCTCATGTATCTGCAGATACCCCTGCAGGAGAAAACCAAGACTGTGTCTGAAACATGAGAGATGCTGCCGACTTCTACAGGACTCTGCGGCAGGAGGCCACCAGTCATGTTGAAATCGAAGGTTTTAACTAATTCTAACACAGATAAAAGCTCATATTTAACAGCTCTCGATATCTTGGCAACATCAGGATGTTTGGGATTTGGTTTCAGAGAAATCCACCATTAAACTGCCCTGTGAGACACCAAGGACAGCGAGGCATCAAGTCCACTTAATCATTCCCGTTTCAGACACCGTCCACAACTCACATCTGTTAATTAACCAACTCTTCATCAACCTCAAAAGCTCATGTCTGCATTCACTGACCACTTTATTAGAAACACCTTCCTCATACCTCTGATACGGTCATGCACAGTTGCAGACTGTAGTCCAGGTCTTATTGTTCTTTACCCCAGAGATGCCGAGGAGGAAGATAAATAGACCATCGTCCATTAGAAACCAGCTCACTTGGCCTTGAATTGTGTGTTTGTATGTGTGTGTGTGTGTGTGTGTGTGTGTGTGTGTGTGTGTGTGTGTGTGTGTGTGTGTGTACGTGTACAGTATCAGGTATTGGATTTTCTGCAGCTTCCATCCTCTCCTTCTTCTGTGTTTTGTGGACCAAACACTCTATGATGTCTTTTCCCGGCTAAAGTTCTACAGAGAGAAGCAGGAAAAAATATACAGTAAAAAATTAATACTGTTTTTCGGACGCATGAAGCTGCAGTGAATCACGATGCATCAATGATGCATGAAGTTCACCGAGTTGTGTTGAATAGAGCTGAGCTCAGTTGAGCTGAGCTGAGCTGAACTGAGTTGAGGACACCTGAACTTATCTGACTGAGTAGAGCTGAACTGAGCTGAATTGAGTAGAGCTGAACTGAGTAAAGTAGAGCTGAACTGAGCTGAATTGAGTAGAGCTGAACTGAGTAAAGTAGAGCTGAACTGAGTAAAGTAGAGTTGAACTGAGCTGAATAGAATAAAGCTGATCTTTGTTGAATAGAGATGAACTGAGTTAATTTGAGCAGAGCTGAACTGAGCTGAATTGAGTAAAGCTGATCTTTGTTGAATAGAGCTGAACTGAGTTCATTTGAGTTAATCTATTCAGAATTGAATTCAGTTTATTTGATGTAATTGCTGTTCGGTTGCGACGGTCGAGAGTAAGAGAGAAATCCTGCTCTCCTTCGCTTCTAATCAGCTCAGTTTCTTTTCTCGTTTTTTGTCTTATTCATCCTGCTCTTCCTGATCTGTTCTAATCACATCATGTTTATCCAATTCCAGCTGGTTCTTGGCTTCCTAAAGCTCCCTCTCTCTCGTGAATCTGCCCTACCATGCTGGCTGGAGCTTCAGCTGGGAACCCGAACTGAATCCGAGTCTCGATGTCAGCAGAAACAGTTCTCGCTGTGTGTCTCAGCGACCTGCACAGAGTCTCTTCATTAGATGCTCCACAGGGTTAACATCTGCTCAGGCTTTACAACCCAGGGCAAGATCATCTTCCCACGTTTATCACACGTCACTTTCTATTAACCTGAACTTGAACTGAGATTCCAGTTTGATCTCGAGTCCCAGTTGAAATAATTATATTAATGTTGATGCTCTTATGCTGACTTTGCAGTGATATCTGGACCTTATGAAGGCCACACCAGTAGAACTGTGTCTGACTCTGAGAGTAATCTAGTAGTGTATACTGGTCAGAGACTTGGTCTGACCTGACTCTGAGAGTAATCTAGTAGTGTATACTGGTCAGAGACTCAGTCTGACCGACTCTGAGAGTAATCTAGTAGAGTATACTGGTCAGAGACTCGGTCTGACCGACTCTGAGAGTAATCTAGTAGCGTATACTGGTCAGAGACTCGGTCTGACCGACCCTGAGAGTAATCAAATGTTTTGATATTTAACTGTCCCTCACTCCATTCCCATGTGAGTCCCACATGATCATGTTGGGTTGTTTATGTGAGACTCTCACACCAGTTACAATGTCAGCAGTGGCCTGAGAATGGTCCACCACCCAAACCATACCTGAATTCATCATCTGGTCACAAGAAGAGAGTCCACGAAGTCAAACAGCTTTTGATGGAGATACTACAGGAGGTTTTCTGGATATTCAAGAAGTCAGGCAATGTCAGGCGTCCCTCCTTCATCTGTATTTCTTAACCCATTGGCTGTACTACCTCCACTATTTTCTTTCTGCCAATCATTTCTCTCCTTCCACCCCCTCTCCTTCCAACTCTATCCCCCTCTCTCTCTCTCTCTCGCTCTCTCCTTCGTGAAGCTCAGGAAAACAGGAACCACCTCCAGAATCCATATGATAGACAGAGAGACAGGACTCAGGAGGGAGTTTGAGGGTAAGACGAGAGAACAAGAGAGAAGAAAGGTGGAGGTAATAGAGGAGAAGCAGAACAGAGAGGCATTGTGAAAGAAACTCAAGGGGTTTCCTTCGAGGTAAGCAGAAGAAAGTAGGGAAGAGTCGGAAGCAACAGGAGCTCAGGAGTGGACAGTGCAACGGACTTAAAGAAGGACAATTGAGTTTGAGCCCAGCGGCAGACAGCGATCAGGATGGGTATGGTGCTGGGGACGTTTTCTATGCAGACCAAACAGGTGACCTACAGGAGAGGTACGGACAGCATCATGGATAACAGCTACTGGACATTGTAAATGCTCTAAAATCAGCCTGCAGTTTGCTCTTTCTCAGCCCACCTGTTCGTTTGAGCCTGAATTCGACTCTATCGGTTCGTTGATTAGACTCTTTTGAGTCTGCCCGGCTTTTCAAACCAATTAATACGTGTGTACATGTGTGCTTCTGCATGTGTGTGAGTTACGAACGCAGCCCATGGCAGCATCCTCCGAAAGTCCTGCACGCCTCCCAATCAGCCCCAAGCTGTTCTTTAATGAAGAGAGAGGAGATTGGAAGAGAGTGGGCGATAGGAACAAGGAGGAGGGGAAGGAGGGATGAGGCTGTGAGTGAGCGATAAGATGAAAAGATATGGGATAAAAAAAATAGAGGGAGAGAAAGAGACGGAGGAGGCGGCAGTGTGGCATCCTTGCCCATGCCTTGATGTTTAATTAAGTGCTCCTGTATGCAAAGTTGCCGTGTCGGATGCAGAGTTGCCTCGGCTGATTGGCTGCGCTTGCTACAGGCTGTTTTGGACGGATTGCTTTCCTGCACTCGGAGGTGCTACTCCCACTGCTGACTGGTACAAAAGTAGGCAAACAGGCGTACCGGACTGCGCTCACATGTTTGTGCATGCACTTACTCCTACGGAGAGTAGAAAGAGAGAGAGAGAGAGAGAGAGAGAGAGAGAGAGAGAGAGAGAGAGAGAGACCTGAATCATGGGTATAGAGCCAAGAGGATTAGGAGTTCCGGGCATCAAGACAGATAGAGCGTTTGAAGTCTTTGCTAAAATCCCCAGGAGTTCCTGCCTGTGTGTGCTTGACTGGAGGAGACACATCCTGTACATAAGTGTACAGATCTCCTTTTCTATCCCTCTTATGCAACAGTTCTCAAACTGGCCTGTGGAGAGGTCTGGAAGCTACAGCAGGAGTGGCAGACGCCCATCCTGTATGGACCATGGCGGTGCACAGTCAGAGGCTTCTCCTGATGTATCTTATTAACTTACGGGCCTCAGATTTGGTGATGGATGTTCAATTAGGCAGAAAAACGTTCCACTTCCAGTTCCAGCTCCAGCTCCAGCCTAACCAACACCCGGTTCTCCTGCTTAGTGAAGTAGGGAGCTGAATTTGTCAATAAAGGTGCTTTGAAAAGACTGACGTCTGACACGCCCTCATCACACAGACTTCCCTCTTTGAAAACAATCACGTAGTTCATCTGTTTCTCTGCAGACTTTATTCTCCTCCTTTCACCCTGATCTTCAATGATCAGGACCCCACAGGACCACCACAGAGCAGATATGATGTGGGTGGTGGGTCATTCTCAACACTGCAGTCACACTGACATGGTGGTGGTGTGTTAGTGTGTGTTACACTGGTACAAGTGGATCAGATGCAGCAGTGCTGCTGGAGTGTTTAAACCCTGTGTCCACTCACTGTCCACTCTCTCAGACACTCCTACCGAGTGTCTCCACCTTGTAGATGTAAAGTCAGAGACAGAAGCTCATCTGTTTCTGCACAGTTTGTGTTGGTTGTCCTCTAGTCCTTCATCAGTGCTCACGGGACGCTGCCCACAGGACGCTGTCGGCTGGACATTTCTGGTTGGTGGACTGTTCTCGGTCCAGCAGTGACACTGAGGGGTTTAAACACTCCAGCAGCACTGCTGTGTCCTGACCATTAGAGAACAGAGTGGAAGGAGGTTAACAAAGTATGCAGAGAAACAGATGAATTGGTCCCGGACTGCAAAATTGGGTCAAACTACAGGCAACACATGTGACAGGAACTGGCACAATTCATCAAAACTGTCAAAGTGGACACTGTCCCCCAGTGCAGTAGCTGATAGGGGGCAGCATTGCTCCACTGAATGTGAGGTATAGGATAATTCAACGGGACTGGTTTGGGGTTTCCTGGGAATGTCTTGGCATGGTTTAAGGGTCAGTTGTGCTGGGCTTGTGAATGCAGAGCAGGAATGTTACATAAGCGCTCATTACCATCTTGACACCCAACAGGCCTGTGATGTGTGAGTCTTTATTTTCCATTATTAATGAGCTTCTGCAGCCACGGCTGCAAAGACTCTACACAAGAACTTCATACAAGGTCTGCAGTTTCCTATCTGTCCCACCCCTAGCACTCATTTATTCATCCAGCTCACTCTCGCTTTCTCCATCTCTCTCTCCATCCCTCCGCATCTTGAACGGGAAATGTTTGCAGTACTACCTCACTAATGAGGGTGCAATTGAGATGAAGTAGAGGAGCATACATAGTGGGCAAGATCTGCTGTATGTTAAGGAGGTCAGGACAACATTGTGTGCACTTAATATTCTACAACCTTGCAGAAAAGACGTGAGAACCACACAGACCTGGGCGCAGTCTTGACAGAGAGTCTTGCCATCCTGGCATTGTGGGGGAACTGAAAGCCCTGCGTCTGTGTAGTAAAAATAAGGATTCAGTCTGACGTGATATACTGCTCTGTCTCCTTTTATAATATGACTGCTCCCATTTTTAGTATATAATACAAATAATAATACAAAACAAACAAACAGAAATAAATAAATGTGTTGGAAACAGATCAATGCAAGCGTTTCTTGAAAAGGTTTCTAGGAGGTGCATAAATGCAGATTCTATACAAAGACTGGCTGCTCCTCAATGTGTTGGTGTGTGTAAGGAGGTGGAGAAGGAGCTGCAGGCTGTGCAGTGAGAGGGTGGAGTTTAATGTGTTGGTGTGTGTAAGGAGGTGGAGAAGGAGCTGCAGGCTGTGCAGTGAGTGGGTGGAGTTTAATGTGTTGGTGTGTGTAAGGAGGTGGAGAAGGAGCTGCAGGCTGTGCAGTGAGTGGGTGGAGTTTAATGTGTTGGTGTCTGTAAGGAGCTGGAGAAGGAGCTGTAAATGAGCCAGGACCTCTGATCACACAGCAGCTCTTTGTGGTTCTATAATTCCAGACTGTAGTTCATCTGTTTCTCCGCAGACTTTATTCTCCTCCTTTCACCCTGATCTTCAATGATCAGGACCCCACAGGACCACCACAGAGCAGCTATTATGTGGGTGGTGGGTCATTTTCAGCACCGCAGTCACACTGCATCAGAGCTGACAGGACCCTGCCCACAGGACACTGTTGGTTGATTGTTTCTAGGTGCTGGACTGTTCTCAGTCCACCACCATGTCAGTGTGACTGCAGTGCTGAGAATGACCCACCACCCACATCATAGCTGCTCTGTGGTGGTCCTGTGGGGTCGTGATCATTGAAGATCAGTGTGAAAGGAGGAGAATAAAGTCTGCTTTATTGATTTCATTATTACGGCTGATCGACAGCACACACACACACACACACACACACACACCTGTAATGATTGTGTGTACATATTTGAGAGGAATAGAGTGCAGTGAGGCAGAACTGAGAAAAGATGAGATACAAATTGGGTTGGGTGTGTGTGTGTATGGGTGTGTGTGTATGGGTGGGTGTGTTTATGGGTGGGTGTGTGGGTGGGTGTGTGAGAGAGAGAGAATGTGTGGAAGCAATTCATCCTCACACACTCTGCTCCGAACTATTCTGCTTCCCTGCACACTGCTCTGAGAGTGCCAGCACAGCAACAGTTAGAGAGAGAGAGAGAGAGAGAGAGAGAGAGAGAGAGAGACAGAGAGAGAGAGAGAGTGTTGAGGGAGGAGCATGAGAGAAGGATGTGTTTCTAGGAGAGCAAAATTTGCACTGCCTCTCATTCATAACTCAGAAGAAAGAGAGAGAGAGAGAGAGAGAGAGAGAGAGAGAGAGAGACTGAAGAGGACGGAACAGTGGACAGTTGGACACTGTTAACATGGGCGCAGTTGTGGGAACCCTGACCATGCAGACCAAACAGAGACAGCCAGCCAGAGGTACGTCAATACCTGTCTACCCAAGGTAGATAAACATGGATGCATCACACACACACACACACACACACACACACACACACACACACACACACACACACACGGTTATGAACAGAGTAGAATAGAGTGGCAGCAAGACAAAGGGGGTGACAAACCTCCCACCTCAACCCACTGCACACCAGATCACACACAGGACTGACCACATGGAGACCCCCAGCCGTGGATAAAGGGGGACAGCAGCTGAATAGAGAAGTTACAGGGATGCAGATGATGCTGTGATGGTGAGGGGATGATTTGGATGCTCCTGGATGCTGCTGTGTGTGACCATGAGTGTGTGTGTGTGTGTGTGTGTGTGTGTGTTTTGAAGTGTGTACGTGATCTGGAGGTTTAACACTCTGCTCACATATCATCTCTCTTCCTGTCCACATGCTCGGTGGTGCGGTTGTCATGGAGACAGGTTTGTGAGGAGGACTGTGTTCATGTGGAGTTTGGAGGGAGAACATTACACACACTGCTGCTGCATTACAGACCCCCGACACACTCACACATACACCCACATCTACAACTGATACGGACCACCACTCAGCTGTTAAGGGGGTTCAATAATGCACTGACTGCTAGAACCACAAGGCTTAGTAAAACTGGTTCTAGATAGGACTGAAGGATTGTGATGCTCTTAACAAAGGCTTGTGTGTAAAATCAATACTCAAATCGGTTCTGGAGGCAGTGCTGCCTCTGAGGCAGAATGTAGGCAGTAGGCAGAGGTTTAGAAACGCTTTATTTGAATGCAGCGTATGAAAGGTGTTCGATTCAGTTTGGAGATTTTGTTGTTTATTTTTAAGAAAGTCGGGAAAACAAGATAAACAAGATAAGAGCAGCCCTGAATGACCACACCCCCTTTTGGGACCATACCTTCTAACCTTCTAAGACCACGAGATCCACACTTTGCAGGCAGCTACATGCCCATTTTCAAGGCTTCATAACTCAGGATCACAACAACCTACAGACATGACAGACAGACTAACTCAATTCCCTCATTTCCATTTGAATAAAAATCCCAGTTTAAATGTCAAAGCAGCTTCCAGTGCATGTTTACTGCTCTGTCCACGTGAACTCACACTCAACAGTGGGCGCAACCATGGCCTGGTGATTAAGGTCACCATGGGCAACATGGATAGGGCTGCCCATTACTCTGGGCATGTGTGCTCACTGCCCCCTAGGGTGTGAGCTCACTAGTGTGTATGTGGAGAGTAAATTCCACTGTGGGAATGTGCACCTTCCCTTTTCTTTCCAGTGTGCATGCAGACTCTGACTGGGCAGTGAGGGGGGCGGGGCTAATGACATCACTGACCAGATTTTGGGTTATGGAGGAAAATGAGAAGGGAGGGGCCGTTTACTCCTTTTCTTTGCTCACATAGTGGCCAAATTTCAGAATAAAAGTTACGAGAAAGAATAATACTGATATATATATATATATATATATATATATATAACAAATATAATAAAGGTTGCATTCAGGTTGTTTTCAGTGATGTTAGCCCCGCCCACTCTCACTGATCAGTCAGTCTGCGTGCAGTTTGAGCACTAAGCCAACATTGGGAAGGTGTGAGAAACCAAAGTTTCAAGGATGCAAAGAGTGTAAACAGTGTACCCGATACCCTCGTACCTGCACCACACACACTAACGACCAATTCCATGGAAGTGTCAATGCTGTACAAGACATTGGCCACCACCCAGAAACTGACCACTGATGAGAAGAGTAGATGGGCTCCTCAACTGTGCCGCAACAGATGGAGCCACAGTCTGTAACTGTAACTGTAGATCTACAGTCTGTAGCGAAGCTGTCAGGTGGAAAGTAACCAGTGGAAGGTAATTATAAGTGGACAGGTCCTGGTTATGTCCCTAAATGATGGGGGTGGCACTGAGCCACTCTGGCCTTGGGTAGAAATCAACAACCAGCCCATAACATTCCTTTCGAACAGCTGCTCATGAATATGCATGCTTCTCTGGGAGCTTGATCTTCTTCCGTTGAGCTCAGTGGACCCCTGCTGCTGCGATGACCTTTGGAGGAATAGTTCGGATAACACTGAACACAAATCTTCCTCTTCTCAAACATAGCTGATCAGCAAAGACGTTGGTTGTCTGAAGGCTACAGTGTAGTGGAACCATTTCTGTGCATCGCTCTGAGGTCAGTTCTTCGCCCATGTTAACTCCAAGCAAAGCTGGATTTCTCTTTGGCAGAAACAAAGGAGGGAGAATCCTCTGGAACACCACGGATGCTTCATGAGCTACAGTGAATAACCCGCAGGTGAAGGTCTGGGATCCTGTTCACACCTTCGTGAGTGTTGCTAGGCAGTTGTGAAATCATTGCTGCTGTGGAATATATGAGGGTTGCAATGCGGTTGCCATGGGGTTTTAGATGTTTTTTTAGGGCTGGAAATAAAGCCAAGCTGGTGATTCTAAGCGTAAACCAAGCTTTGGTAGATCTGGATGTAACACTGTGAGTCCTGATGCCTGACGTCCCTGACTGCACACTCCAGTTTTACACTTGACGTTGTTGAAGTGCTGAGGGCTGTTTTTAGAATGTGTGTTTTTTGAAACGAGGCTGTTAAAGTCACTCTATATTTAAGCTCAGCTCTGAACCAAAAGAGAGAGAGAGAGAGAGTGTGTGTGTGTGTGTGTGTGTGTGTGTGTGTGTGTGTGTGTTCTCCTCATCTTATACTGCAGTCTTTTGCACCAGGCCCCACTTCAGCTACATTTTTCACCCTGCCGTCCTCCGTCAGCCCGTCTCCTCCCCCACAGACCTGAAGGAGAAACAGCTCTATCCAGCTCACTCTTGGACGGGATTCTCACTCGCTTGTTTTCACCTTCACCAAGTTACAATCAGCCCTTTTTCTAACATGTTTTCCTCCCTTTCTCATTATCTCTGTCTCTCGCAGTTCCCCGTTAGTGTTGATGAGAGCAAAGGGGATAATTAACAGCTTTAACTTCAGCTAACACTGCGAGGAGCTCTACTGATGGTTTCTCAGGGGTTCTCCTCTCGAAGGAAGTACTTTGTGAAGTAGGATTACTCTGCCAGATCTCATCAACCAAACCTGAGCCTGGAAAGCAGCAGGACTCAGTGTCTAGGCTGGTGACAGCTGATGTATGCGGGGCAGCCGTGGCCTGGTGGTTCGGGAACCAGCCTTGTGACTGGGAGGTTGCTGGTTTGGTTCCCTGAGCAAGGCACTCCCCAGTCAGATGGACAGGGCTGCTCACCGCTCCAGGCACGTGTGCTCACTGCCCCCTAGTGTGTGAACTGGAGGACTCGCGCTAGATTGAAGGATTGAATGGAACAATATACTATGTCCAAATGTTTGTGGACACCCCTTCAAATAAACACATTCAGCTACGTTAACCTGCCTCCATTGCAAATGCACACACAGTGTAGTCCCTGCCAATACATTAGGATTCTGTGAGAGTAGTAGAGTGGAATTGACTTCTATGGAATGTTGGAGCTCCATCCAGAGTTGATGATGAAGTGACAAATCAGCAGGTGTCCCAATACTTTTGTCTGTATAGTTTCTTGGTTCTTGGGATCCTGTGATGCATACATTGATGTGTCATCCCTACTGTTAACATCACCGAGAGGAATTGTGTGTACCGGTTGGGTTCCCTTCACATTTGGATTGATACTGATACTGATACATGGAATTCAGTACCACCTAAAAGTGGTCCTTTTCTTCACTTTAGTTTCAAGTGGCCATGATGGATTTATTACTATCATCATATAGAGATAAACAAATGGACTTTGGTGCTGTTAGATCATTGTTGGATCTTTGACTTCTGATGAAATTTGGTCAAATCTGCTGAAAATTCCTGTACTTTTTAATATCGCCATATTTACCGAATATGAACAAATATTGCGATGTCCATTTTTCCAATATCGTGCAACCCCATTATAGTCTGATTGAGTAAGAATCTCTCCCTGCAGTGTAATTCCAGAAAATAATGGCATTCCTACATCCCCACCACAGTTATCCATTAGGACGTATCAGCCTCCATCTTCAAGGTCATTCTGACTCCCAGAAGGATCAAAGGAAGGTTTCATCAGCTCCTTAATCTCTGGATTCGACTTAACAGAGAAACTGTAGATTTCAGTCGCTACCTTATCTTATGATGCATTTCCATTTTCCATCAAAATCCTGTGGTGACAGCAATCCCACAGAGACCTCCCTTCCCGACGCTGGTTGCTGGAGTTGAAGGGTTTACTCTGCTCCATTTTTAATCTCACCACGCCTTACAGATTGTTCTGCAATTGTGTTGCGTACTGTTACAAACTTTGGGAGGGTAGAAGTCAGTAATAATAAAAATGGAACTGGGTCAAAACGAACAAAATAGAATGCAGCCCTCCACAGATTTTATTTCCATTACCTCATAACTGACTGAAATGCAGTCGACTCTTAAGACTCAAGGTTGAAACTGGACTCCCAGTGAAATGTCCTCACAAATTGTAGAGATATACACAAATTAAGGGCACTTTATTTCTAGAATTACAGACTGTAGACCATCTGTTTCTTTGCATACTTTATTCTCCTCTTTTCACCCTGATCTTCATGGTCAGGACCCCACAGGACCACCACAAAGTGGGTAGCAGTGGTACAAGTGGATCAGACACAGCAGTGCTGCTGGAGTGTTTAAACCCTGTGTCCACTCACTGTCCACTCTATCAGACACTCCTAGAGTGTCTCCACCTTGTAGATGTAAAGTCAGAGACAGAAGCTCACCTGTTTCTGCACAGTTTGTGTTGGTCGTCCTCTAGTCCTTCATCAGTGCTCACAGGACGCTGCCCACAGGACGCTGTCGGCTGGACATTTCTGATTGGTGGTTCTCAGTCAGGGTCAAGATCAGGGTGAAAGGAGGAGAATAAAGTATGTGGAGAAACAGATGAACTACTGATGAACTAACATTCTATCAGAGTAGCTGATAGAATGGACAACGATTGCAGAAACAAGGATGTGGTCATAATGTTATGGCTGATCAGTGTACTAATGAACTCAGATCATTGAGCAACATCAGCCTGACTGATACTGATGTGGGACTGTTTCTTATTAGTGACTCATGCATGTGTTTGGTTTCCAGCTGTTTGTGTGATTATTTATTTCGACCTCCCATCCAACTGTGTGTCTCGTGGGTGGATGAAGCATCTCCATGGAGACAGAAGCTGAGAAGGGAAAGATGTGAACACAGGGTTACGAACAAAGGCAAACATAACGAGAGAGAAACTAAAACAATGTCAGGATGGTTTTGGATTTTTTGTGCCAGATGAGGTTTAGGAGGAAAGTCTCACACACTCGTTCACTGCTGGTTGCCACAATCCTGATTAATGTAAACCTCACAACTCCAAAACTATTAGTGTTAGTCACGGTCTGTCTGGCTTTCGTACTGCCAGCATAGTTAATGTTCCACTTCTTCCTACATGAATAACCAATGAGCTCTGTTACAGTCCAGAGCCTTCAGCAGAGCCTTCAGGACTTGAGAACTACTTAATATTCCTTCTTGACCTTTAGAACTCTAAGCCAGTTTTGATGTACTTTTTATTTGCCTTTACATGCAAAGATCCTGCTCAAAATAATCTTTATTTGACATGTAAATATGAATGGAATTTAAATATTTGACCATATTTTGATGCAAAAATTTACTTGCACTTACACTTTTTTTGTGCTTTTTTTGTTTATACAAAAATAATTAATGCCTCAGAAATCAGGTTGACAATTGATGATCCAGAGTGATTTTCAGCTGAAAATGCAACAATTCTGTTGCAATAGATTGACAAGGACATTTATAATCACAAGTTCTTCAAAATACTGACTGTGGTTCATATAAAATGAATACATTGATCTTTATTATGTGTTTTATTTATGTATATATCAGTAATATCCCTTCTTGGGACTTTTATTCTGAAATCTGAACACTATGTGAGCAAAGAAACAGCCCCTCCTGTCTCAATTTCCTCAAAAACCCAATATCCGGGTGGGTGGCATCAATAGCCCCGCCCCCTCTCTCTGATCAGTCAGAGTCTGTATGCAGGTTGAGCATCGGCCCCGCCCCCTCTCTCTGATCAGTCAGAGTCTGTATGTAATAAAAGAGAACTGCTGTAGTAAACGTAGTCTTGTTTTCCCCCCATGCCTCTGTTTTTTCTCTCGCTTTATTCTTTATCTCTCATTGTTCTCACATTTGGATCTAAAAAAACTGGAAATTATTTCACAGAAATTCTGGCTTTAACATCTCATTTCACTTCAGGAAATCATGGTGGATCAGCCATAGTCGTTTTGGGGGGCTGGTGTGGCCGTACAGGTTGCATTATCAACCACCTGGTTTAGACTTACATTTCCTTATTTTTCCTTCGTACATGTACCAAACTTTCAGGTCCAAACCTCCGTCCAAACTGCAGTATGATTTTTGTGGACCTCTAAAGCCCTGATGATTCAATACGAGTGTAAGGCAGAGTTACTTCTTCAGACTGGAGAGACATGGAGAGGAGAGGAACTTGCGAGAACCAAAGAGTGTGACTAATGTTTACCGATCACTGCTGGCCTCTGGAGACATGTCGTATTGAATAGGCACTAATTAGATGTTGCCACACTGCATGATGTCAGTTCTGTTACAGCTTAGCAAAAGCAGTGGCCTGTAAAGGAAGCAGGGGAGCAAGGAATCGCTTGTCAAGGTATCAAATTCCTACAGTTTTACACAAATATAATACGCTAAGACTTGCTTACTGTCACAGGTAGTTTTGTGCTGACAATTATTCTGTTCTTCTTCTCCGAAGAAGAAACAAACCAGTGTTGGAACATTGGACAAACCCAGCATTGGATTGTTTTGACCCAACAGATTGGATTATTCTGATCCAGGATTCTGGGACAAGCATTTTACATGAATGTTGTTGTTTTAAAATCCTTACAGGGTTAAAAGAACCAAAGTTGTGTTTTGATTATAGAGATGAGATACCGTCTAGCAACTCCATAGAAACCACCTACTAACCACTTGGCACCAAGATTGATGGTTTGTCATGTCACACGTCCAGAAGGTCTGGTGTTGAGATGTGGGCTGCAATTGCACATGACGGGTCACCTTCGGTCTTCATTACAGACATTTTGAGCCCAAAGTTACGTAAATGAGGTCCTGCAACCAGTGCTCCAACAGGACGACGCTTGTCCACACACTGCTGCTGTCTCAAGATCTCGTCTTGAAGACACAGATACTATGCTGTGCTCGGTCTCATCTCCAGACCTGTCCCTGATTGAAAATGTGTTGGCTGCTATTGGACGCTCTATCAACACTCCACCCCTACCACACCATCTGCGCTTCCTTCTGGTGCTATTTGAACGACTATATTTTTGATGACAAGTGTACAAGGATTTCGATTACATGCTTTCCAGGGACCAGCATCCCAAACTCTGCATTCTCTCCCCATTTTGTCTCTTTCTTCCAGCATCTGTGGAAAAGTCAAGGTTTTATTCCGTTCTGAAGAGTCTTTCATCCCTCACTCCTACCTTCCTCTCCGCTAACCCATCATCGCGGCTGACACAGCTAGAGTCCCACCTGCAGGGCACAGTATGAGTGTGTGTGTGAGTGTATGTTGAAGTCATTCAAGGTTCTTTTGCACTGTGGCTCCACAAAGTTGAAGATTTCGCAGTACTTCGGCATGGCCCTGAGCGGAATGCTGCTGCTCTCTGATGAAAAGCTGTCAGCTCGCTCCAGGCCGCCACGAAGGAGCCATCAGCTTCTCCTGGCCTGTATCTAATAGAAATTTTCCAGCTTCTATTCCCCCGAAGGAGCTTCTGAAGCTTTTCTTTTTTTAACAGGTCCACCTTACACTCATCACAGTGGTAATAAGCTGTAATCAGCTCTTCCAGCTCCGTCTGCAACTGTGATTGCAATTAAAGACGGACCAATCAATACTGCCTCAACTCTGTCTCTCTCTCTCTCTCTCTCTCTCTCTCTAGACAAGGTCGATGATGAGTTGGAGATGACCATGGTGTGCCATCGCCCAGAGGGCCTGGAGCAGCTTGAGGCTCAGACCAATTTCAGCAAGCAAGAACTTCAAGTCCTTTACCGTGGCTTCAAAAATGTGAGCATGTCCTATATACTGTACACCGATCTGCTCTCACTGTCCACTGCATCAGCTTCTTCTCTCTACATACTTTATTCTCCTCCTTCCACCCTGATCTTCAACGCTCAGGACCCCACAGGACCACCACAGAGCAGCTATTGTGTGGGTGGTGGGTCATTCTCAGCACTGCAGTCACACTGACATGGTGGCGGTGGTGTGTTAGTGTGTGTGTTGTGTTTTTATGAGTGGTTACAATTGTGAGGTTGATCGGTGTATATGCACAGCAAATGTCCAAATGTTTGTGGACACCGCTTCTAAGGAATGCATTCAGCTACTTTAAGCTGCACCCATTGCTGACAAAGATGTGCAAATGCACACACAGCTTGTCTAGTCCCCGTAGAGATGTACTGCCAATACAATAGGACTCTCTGGAGCAGATAAACAGCAGTGTAGCAGTGGAACTGTGTTCTCGGCAATGATTGGGCTCTATCTAGTACATTAGGGATGAGTTGGGGTGCTGATCATCGAACATCACTAACTCTTGTTGCTGAATGCAATCAAATCTTCTTTTTAATGCCTTTGATTTCATATGAAAAGAGTGTATGAAGTGAGTGGAAGCACAAGGAAGGTGTTTCTAATAAAGTGGCAAATGGTCAGCCATCGTATGAAGCCAAAACGTCTGTGTTTGAGATGTAAACACTGTTTTTGCCAACGATACTCTTTCCTTATGTTGTTAATCTGTCTGCACTCGCCTGCAGCAAGAGACACTCAGCATGCCATATGTTATAACGGCAACAATTTCACGCTATATTGCACACACGCACACGCACACACACACACACACACACACACACACACACACACGTCTGCCAATACCCCCACACAGTTGTTTGCCAAAACAAGCACAATAATTAATTTCACTCTTTAATTGTATGATAATGATCTTATTTTCATTTCTAGTTTGATTGTTTACTGTTTATTATGGTGGTTATTTTACTGTTTAAATACTGAAATGAACTGAACTGAACCGAACGGAACTGATCCTGTTTGTCTCTGCAGGAGTGTCCCAGCGGAGTAGTGAACGAAGAGACGTTTAAACACATCTACGCTCAGTTTTTTCCTCATGGCGGTACGTGCCCCTCGTTTGGAACTCAAAACCCATAAGAAAATATATTATTATTAATTCCCCATATATCACACACACACACACACACACAAACACACACACACACACACACACACACACACACACACGGTTTATAGAGCACTTTATGGTTCTATAATTCCAGACTGTAGTTCATCTGTTTCTCTGCAGACTTTATTCTCCTCCTTTCACCCTGATCTTCAATGATCAGGACCCCACAGGACCACCACAGAGCAGATATGATGTGGGTGGTGGGTCATTCTCAACACTGCAGTCACAATGACATGGTGGTGGTGTGTTAGTGTGTGTTGCTGGTACGAGAGGATCAGACACAGCAGTGCTGCTGGAGTGTTTAAACCCCTCAGTGTCACTGCTGGACCGAGAACAGTCCACCAACCAGAAATGTCCAGCCGACAGCGTCCTGTGGGCAGCGTCCTGTGGGCACTGATGAAGGACTAGAGGAAACAGATGAGCTTCTGTCTCTGACTTTACATCTACAAGGTGGAGACACTCGGCAACACTAATGCTTTTCTCATTCCTTCCCTCCAGACGCCAGCACATATGCACACTATCTGTTTAAAGCTTTCGACACTACAAACAACGGCTCCATAAAGTTTGAGGTAGGGATGTGCGCAGGCTTTTGAGGTCACTTCAGTTCAATCAAATATAACCACAGTGCCAACAGTCACGGAATACCTCAGGGGACCATGACCTTTGGTACATCGGTCTCAGTTTGGTCCGTCTTATCATTTCTGAAATGCTTTCTCTGAGGTTTTATTACGACTGTATGATTTATCACGTAAACACCGTCTGTCTGGTGGGTTTAGGAGTTTGTGATGGGGCTGTCCACTCTCCTGCGAGGATCGGTGAGGGACAAGCTGGAATGGACTTTCCACCTGTACGACATTAACAGAGACGGATTCATCAGCAAAGAGGTGTGTGTTTCGAGTGTCCGGCTGCATAAATGAGAGGACCCGCTTAAACACACAGGAGCTGCTCAGGACGTCAAAGTAGAAGGTTTTCATGAAAGGAAGAGTGTGAGGACTTTTTTCAACCTCAGACATTAGAGTGGTTTGCTCTTGATTGTTGAAGTGAGTGGGATCACCATGGCCAGATCCAAAGAGCTCTCTGAGGCCTTCAGAAAGAAGGTTGTAGATGCAGATGAATCTGAGAAGGGATTTGAGTAGAAGATCTCAGAACAATTAGAAATCAGTGGTTCCACTGTCCACAAAATGCCAGATCCAACAGATAGATCCAACAGCTAGCTCTCACCTCAGTTGATCTCAGAGAGCAGCTTCTACCATCAGAAAGAGACCAAGCATTTTTTATTTTCATGGGAGGTGAGCAAGACTGAACATCTAGACAAAGAGCAGAACTTCTGGAACAATATGCTTTGGACAGATTAATCCAAAGCAAACACAGCGTTGGAGCACAAGAACGTCAGAGCAACTGTGAAGCATGGTGGTGGAAGTGTCACGGTTTGGGTGTGCTTTGCTCCAGCAGGGTCTTTCTTCCAGTCAATATCAGAGACTGGTCCATGATTCAGTTCCAATGCAGTTAAAATGTTCAGATGTTTAAATATTAAAAGGTGTTTGTGGGGCGTCCTAACTTTTTCACAGGACCAACCTTAAAGCAATAGCTGTAATTCCTTTGGATTTGTGTTCAGGCTCCACCCCTCTTTTTGTGACACTCTGGTCTGTACCTTAACCCCAGGAAATGACGGACATTGTGAGGGCCATCTACGACATGATGGGGAAGTACACTTACCCTGCTCTGAAAGGAGATGTTCCCAAACAGCATGTTGATGCTTTTTTCCAGGTCAGTATCCTCCAAATGTAAATCCTTACTTACTTCTAAGAAAGACGGTCCTTCAAGGCTTCTTTCTTGTTTGTGGTTCTAAAAATGGCTGCGGTAGAGCTTCTGCAAGTCCATCCAGCATCTCTCAGATGAAGCTCCACAGACCGAGGTGTGAGCAACAGAACAGCTGATCAGTTAAACACCACAGACTGAAATTAAAATAAAAATGAAAAAAAAAATACAAATGAAAGTCAATCAAATCTTACTGGAACACGTGTTGCTCCATGTGAAGAACATCCTACCGACGCCTGACTGAAATTCTTCAATTTAAACTGAAAATATCACAAAAACCTCAATTAATAATTACTTCTTCTCTGATCTCACAGAAGATGGACAAGAACAAAGATGGAGTCGTGACACTGGAGGAGTTTGTCTTAGCATGCCAGGAAGTTAGTACTGATCACACTGACATCATCACACTGAACAATGGAATGCTGGAGTTTGGTGGAGAATGATGGGGAGAATGATGGTGTTTGGTGAAGAATGATGGTGTTTGGTGGAGAATGGAGGTGAGAATGATGATGTTTGGTGAAAATGATGGTGTTTGGTGGAGAATGGAGATGGGAATGATGGTGTTTGGTGGAGAATGATGGTGTTTGGTGGAAAGCATGGTGAGAAAGACAGAGGTGATGTGTTGTATATGTTATGAGAGTAACACTCTTTTCCATTTGCCTTCAGGATGAAACCATGATGAGGTCCATGCAGCTGTTCGAAAATGTGATGTAAATCCGAAGAGCAGAGAAAGCGTGAAAGCGAGGGTGGGACTGAGGTGTTTAAGTGAGAGTGAGAGAGAGGGTGAGATGGCAGCACACATCCTATAACTCTCACTTTCTCTCTCTTGAAATGCAAAGGAAGGAACTGCACCACACGCTCACTTCATCTAGACCAGAACCTGGAACATCCAGACACACTCTCTCATTCTGTGATGGAGAACAGAACTTCTTTAAGTGAAGGTTTGTGAGAACCCATGACGAACCCTGGTGTCTGCTCCCTTGCCTTTTGCGAACGTAAGAAGGCACCAACTGTGAAACGTTGCATTTGGAAGGTGTGGAAATGTTCTGAAAGCGAGAACCTGCTTTTAAAAGTCTTCTGACTTCTCACCTTCTGGAGATTTCTCGAACTTCTGCAACTTGAGTGAGACGCCCTGGCCCTTGAGCAACAACACAAGGCCTCCCTCTACTGGTGATGAACTTGAACTGCATCTAGGAGGCTTTGACTTCCACTTTGGTTTATTCTGTGATTGCCAAGCGTTTGCATGTTTTAACCAGCAGATATGCTCCCTTTGATTTACTTGAATGTCTATAATATAATATCATAAAAAGCATAATTATGTAATTTATGCATTAAATGGTTTAACGAGTTATTTATTACAGTCGAGCGACGCGGGGACAAATTCTTGGACGATTTTTGTTGTCTTGTCTTGTGTTGTATTTGCAGTATTGCTTAATATTTGTCTCTGTCTCTTCTGTTTGTATGTCTCTCTGCTCCAGACATAGCCAAATCATTTTGTGTGTGTGTGTGTGTGTGTGTGTGTGTGTGTGTGTGTGTGTGTGTTCAGCAGAACTGAATTGTGGTCGTGTGTCGTGTGTGTGTCGTACATTAATTGCTATTAATTTCAAGTGACAATCCAGCCCTCCGTCTGTCTCCGTGTTTTGAGACCTTTTCTTTCTCAATAATGTCTCATATGGGATCATTTTCGTTTCATTTATTGTCCATTAAACACAGATGGAAGGAAATTGAGCATAAAAGTTTGAGTGCAGTGGCACATCAGGACCTCTCCAAGGAGGCCGGTGTGCAGAGACCGGTTTAAAGACCTCTGGACGCTGTATAAAGCTAAACGTATTCGACGACAATTAGAATAAAACTTTCTGAAGAACTTAAAAAGTGTGTGTTTGTGAAGTTTCTAAACGATCTGACGGCATTTGTACCACATAACCTCGTCTTCTCATGTTTCTATGACAACTTTCTCTCACACATGGTGGAGGTAGTTTCACACACAGTTACTGTAACTAGCACCACTATAGTAAACACCTAGCAAGTCCCTATATACAGTGGCATGCAAAAGTTTGTGCACCCCTGGGTACCGACTGTTACTGTGAACAGTTAAGATGCTGAAGATGAAATTATTTCCAAAAGGCATAAAATTTTCAACATTTTAAGCAAAACCAGTGGATTATTTTAATTTCATAAACTTTTAGAGTGAAAAAAAGGAAAGGAGTACCTTGCAAAAGTATGGAAGCACTTAGATGACTCCGAGCGAGGTCCTGTTTGGGTTATGGCTGGTTCACTGGTTTCACATTGGAAAAGTCCCACAAAATGGCAGCCATGGGTTCTTCTAAGCAGCTGCCTAGCACTCTGAAAATGAAAATGGCTGAGGCCCACAAAGGAGAAGCTCTAAGAAAGTGTGTTCAGGTTAATATTTCCTCAGTTCAAAGTGTAATTAGGAAATGGCAGTTAACAGGAACAGTGGAGATCAAGATAAAGTCTGGAAGACCAAGATTTTCAGCAGCTTGTAGAACTGGTAGAAAAGCAAATCAGAAGCCCTGCTTGACTGCAACAGACCTTCAGGAAGATTTATCAGACTCTGGATTCGTGGTACGTTGTTCTACTGTTCAGCAACACCTTCACAAATATGGCCTTCACAGAAGAGACATCAGAAGAAACCTTTCCGGCATCCTCACCACAAAATTCAGTGTCACAAGTGTGCAAAAAACATCTAAACAAGCCTGATGAGTCCTCTGGATGGATGAGGTTAAAATAGAACTCTGGCCTCAAGCAGCAAAGGTATGTTTCGAGAAAAAAGAGCAGAATTTGATGAAAAGAACACATCTCCAACTGTTAAACAGGCTCAATCATGCTTTGGGTTTGTGTTGCAGCCAATGGCACAGAGAACATTTCATGAATAGATTGAATAAAATTCCACAAGGGCTGTTTGCTGTTTGTTTGCTCACGCCATGTTCCCATTTCAGAATAAAAGTCCTGGGAGGGGCTCTTACTGATACACATAAATAACAAAAATAATAAAGAACATTGAGGTAGTGTTTATTTTATTTATTTTATTAATGTTAAAGAACTTATTTTAAATATCCCGTTCAATCTGAGATGATGTGTTTTGGTAAAATATTTAAATTCAGTTAATTAAAGACAGATTTGATGCCCCAGCCACCTCCACCACCTGGAGAATGATGTAGTAGGTCACACCAGATACTGAAAGCGCAGGCAGCCCGGGCCCAGGTCCAAAACAGGCCCAAACCATGATACTACCACCACCATGTTTCACAGATGGTACTGAGATTTTCTGCTGGAAGTCTTTTCCCACTCTGATGTAAAACTAGAACATTTTATCAGATTCTCAAACTAGGAAAGAAAAGTCCCCGTCCGGCGTCCTCGCTTCTCATTGGTCAGTCGCTCGTCCCGCCCCTGAGTGGTGGGCGTGTATAGGGGCGGAGCAGAGGCGCCGGTCTCAGTGCAGAGAAGGTGTCGCTGAAGATGGACGTGGAGCAGATGGGTCCTCAGACGTTCCTCTACGGTACTGTATTCGTTTAGAACAGATGCTCGGATTAACCCGGCGCTTCTTTATTCGCTCTAAAGCGTTAAATGTACGAAACTCGGCTCATTTTCTCGCCTTTTATCTGCTTATCCATTCAGCTTTTGTGCTGTGCCAACATGTGCCACTGCCATTTCTTGCACTTCCTGTGTCGTTCTCGACGCTGATTGGCTGAAGCGCCTCCACGCTTCCGGGTAGCGCCTGAAACTCGCAGCCACGTTTCTCTTCTCTCTCTCTGATAAGTTTTAATTTAAACTCCAGTTTAATGAATTCGTGTTTTAACGGAATTATAAAAAAATTCTAATTAAATATTAGTGGCTGAGCCCTTAGGACAGGCGCGCCAGAGACGCCAAAGGGGCCTAAGGGTGCAGGCGGAGGAGGGGGTGCATTATCCGGCGATACACCAGTCATCACCACGTGCGTCCTCAGTGCGCAGCTTTGAGCACGTGGGGCCTCCACGTGGGCTCTATTGAAGTGTGAACTGGTTATACTGGGTCAGCTTTAGGTTTGGATCGCGTGACTCTGGCTCTTATTAAAGTTAGTTTGAAAGGGGCCCTGAAAAGGTTACAGGTGTCTGACAGGGGCCTTTAAGGGCTATAGAATTGGAATAAAACATTTTCCATTGAACTGATGGGTTTCAAACATCAATTAAACACATCCAACATGTTCATGATTGCTTTTCTCCTCCCATTCTTATTGATTTTGATTCTGGTCCTGGTTGCTGACCTTCTCTACAGGCTGTGAGCTGAAACAGGGGAAAGAAGTCGCCTTTAATCCCGAAGACGATGATTTTGAGCATCAGTTGTCCATCCGGATGGTACGTCGAATATACTGGGTTTTGAGTAATGTTACAGGGGATCTGGACGATGGTAAAAACTCAGGTCTGCCTCTCACCTCTGCAGGTCTGCGTTGACCCAACAACGAAAGATGAACTGAACATCGTTGAGGTCGAGGGACAAGACTCCGAGGGTCAGAAAGTCAAAGCCGTTCTGGCCACACTCAAGCCATCCACCTTGCCCAGCGTGAGTCCGGTAGCTTTTGAGCTCCATTAACTGGGTTTGTGTGTGAAGCTGGAACATAGTGGTGAAACAAGCTTGTGTTTCAGGTCTGTTTAGGGGGTTTTGAAATCGCTCCCCCTGTTACCTTCAGACTGCGGTCCGGCGCCGGTCCAATCCACATCAGCGGACAGCACCTAGTCAGTGAGTAGAAGTTTAATTCCTTCCGACAGTCGTTCTAACGGTGCAGCAGATCTCTGGTTCCAAGCACATGCTTTCATACAGCGGGTGAAAGTGACCTGAATCTGACATTTGTTAACAATTCAGAGACTGTGGGCAGGATGAGCAGTGGTCAGCTACGGAGGGTTGAAATGTCACCCTGACTATGTCCACCATAAATCTGACCGTAGAACTTTGGGTGTTTCAAAAGTTGTCTGTAGGACAAGTTGTTTCTCCAGTCACTGGTCACCAATTGACCAGTCGCTGTTGCTTTAAAAGAATCGGGACACTCGTGGGGTTGATCGTAGTTTACGCTGAATGTCAAGCGTTAAGAACGATGTGAAGTTGGGGTTTACAGTCCTGCACGACTCTCTGCTTTGGTGTTTCGAGATGCCGGCGGCTCGTTTCGGGTCGGCGCTGCTTTATCATTCTTTGCAAAAGTCAGAAAATGTCTTGTTTGTTTTTTAATCAGTAACTGGTGGCGATCAGTCATTTGACGAAGAGGAGGACGACGAGGAGGTGCTGAGGACAGCCATGAAGAGGGGAGCTCCAGCAAATATGAAGTCTTCAGTGAGTTGATTTGATTTATTTTAATGAATCCAGAAGAGATTCTTACTGAGAGCCACCGGTTCTTTAATCAGTTCAGTAACTCACTGTTTCCCTCTAAAGAAAAAGATGAAGATGGATGTTGATGATGACGAAGACGACGACGACGATGATGAGTGAGTGTTCTAGAGCTTCATACAGCAGTTGAACTAGTTTAACAATTAAGAATAGCCTCTTAGAACCGGAGTTCCGCTGGGACAGTTGCATGCCGTTTTCTAGGCTTCATAACTTGGTTTTTAAATCCCAGTTTAGAGGCCGAAGGAGCTTCCAGTGCATGTTTACTGCTCTGTCCACATGAACATGATCAACCTGCATACAGACTCTGACTGATCAGAGAGAGGGGGCGGGGCTAAATAAAAATAAGTGTCAAACTACAGGTTTGTTTGTTTGTTTTTTTTACTGAAGTCTGATTCTTTTCCAGGGAGGACGAGGATGATGATGAGGACGAGGAGGAGGAGGAGGAAGAGACACCTGTGAAGGTGCTTTTCTTTCTTTTTTCTTTTTTTTACTGTCTCTCGATCACTTCATTTGCAGTTCAGTATTTTATAAAACCGTATTCTTGCTTTGTAGGCCAAGAAACCAGTTGCTAAACCCCAGACTTCTGCCCAGAATGGCAAAGGACCCAAACCCAACACACCAGCAGCCAAACAGGTGTGTCTCACTGCCACACTGACCTTCCAGATACAGGAATGTGTTTAGATTCTCCAAACGAACTGACCACTAACTTCCCTGAAACCCCCAGAACATCACTGAGCTCCTTCAGTCTGAACCACACTTCACACAAAGTCCTCACCAAAGCTTCTGCGATGATCAGATCTGACCTTACACGCAAACCAGATTTCCCTAATGAACACGTTTCCGTTCATCAACAGTCCGGTTTTTGTCTCCCTGCCCGCGGTCAGCGAAGGCCTCGAGTCTCTGCTCCATATGGTCATGGTCTGCAGTTCACTGTGAAGTTCTTTCAGAAATTGATTGTGAAGGACCTGCGTCGACTAGAAGCGATTCTTGTCTGGAACTCATTTTCGTTCCCAATCCGTGAAAAATGCTGGCGGTCCCAGTCTGTTACTGGGATTTCTGCCAGTGTTGGTGGACCAGTATGAACGTACGCTTCTACACGCCTGTAAATTCAGCTCCTTCACACTATGGCCATTCGTCCAAATGCAGTCACTCCTTTAATCCAGTCATTAACGTCCACACATCCAATCACTGCACTGTCCACCTTTTCTCAATCGATGAAGCCTGCAGCACACCCCGCAGATATTTGAAGCCTGACCAATCCTCTTGCAACACCATCCATGAAGTTACTACCACAGCAGAGCTTATAATGCTGTTTCTTCACTTTAACATCTTTTGTGTTTTGGTTTCCTGTCTAATGGAATCTGTCTAACTCTGATTTATGTCCTCTCGACAGGGCCAGAAGACACCAGATCCCGCCAAGAAGAATCCACAGACACCCAAAAGCCCAAAGACCCCTAAAACGCCACAAGCACCTCTGTCCGTCCCAGAGATTAAAGCGAAAATGATGGCCAGTATTGAGAAGGTTTGTCTTCTAATAAAAATCCAAATGTCCTCAGCGAAATGTAATAAACGGGACGTCGTGACTTACCAGTGATGTCCGGATCCCGGTTTATGTATCTGGATCGGTGGCCGGTCCGATGAATGGCTCAGATTTTGGCAGACACTGCAGTTTCTCACCGTAACAGCCTTGTTACCAGTTCTGTTCCCTGAACTGGTGGTCCGGCACTGCCCACTCTAGGTTTTCACTGCCCCCTAGTGTGTGGATGTGGACACGTTCTCCTGTATGAGGCACAACGGGGCTGTTGGCACGTTTGCAGAACATCGGGTCACACCGATGTCGGCAGATACTTCCATTAAATGAGTCGCATCCGGATCAGAACGTCTCTGGTGTTACAGTTACAGAAGACGTTTGGTCCAGAGCTGTCTTTTCTTCGCGGCTCCACGTTAAGAATTGAATTGAAAGGCTGTAATGACTCCGATTAATCAGTATTGAAGTGATGGCCTCTACAATTAGCTAATTGCTGAAGTAATTATTGGAGTCAGCAGTCCTCTTTGTGGGTGTGAAATGAGCTGCCAAGAACCTGTGAAAATGAGTTTCAGCACCAGCGTGAAGAATAGAAATCCTGCTCTCGGAACCGTGTGGGGTTTTATGCTGTTCTCAGATTGTGAGGATGTTCCTTTCAGATTTTCACTTACTGCACCGCAACCCAAACATCACCTGATACTTGCTTAAGGGTCAGAGTGTTGGATTTTAAAACCCTCTCCGTTTTTTTTTGCAGGGAGTGACTCTGCCGAAGCTCCAAACCAAGTTTGAGAACTATGTGAAGAATGGTTTCAAAGTAACTGATGCAAAGGTATGTGGTGGGTCCTTTTCTCTCCTCTCTGTCCATCCAATCAGCTCCTCTGATCACACAGGAGCTCTTTGTGGTTCTATAATTCCAGACTGTAGTTCATCTGTTTCTCTGCAGACTTTATTCTCCTCCTTTCACCCTGATCTTCAATGATCAGGACCCCACAGTGACCCTGACGTGGTGGTGGTGGTGTTGCGCTGGCACTCGTACCAGCACAACACACACTAACACACCGCCACCATGTCAGTGTGACTGCAGTGCTGAGAACGACCCACCACCCACATCATATCTGCTCTGTGGTGGTCCTGTGGGGTCCTGATTGGCGAAGATCAGAGATTCTGAATTGATGGTTGGATTTGAACACGCCGCCTCTGACACAACATGCCTGACTACCTGTTTCTCCTCCCGCAGGTGATCGATGAACTGTGGAAGTGGAGAGAATCGGTGAAGGAGAAGAACTGAAGCATTTTACTCGGTTAAATTATTTTTCTTTGATTTTATGAAGCCTTTGAGTTTGTTGAATCCGTGCCATTCCTTTAAAACGGACTTTATTCAGGCTGTGCTCCGATTTCCTTTCAGAGCATCCATTTCCAACCATTTCCAATTTTTTTTTGTTCTGATTCTTTTGTACTTCTGTTCAACCAGTAAGAAGAAGGGTCGTCTCTGAGAATGTGATGGAGCTTTGGAGACCCCCCCCCCCCCCCCCTTTATTTTCCAGAAATGAATTCTGTAGATTTCCGGCCCGTTCCCGAGAAGCCGACAGTCGCCTCAGTTCTCTCTCGTGCACATGTTCTTCTCAAAAGTGCAGCTAAATTAGATGGATTGAGCATTTCTTGATTGTAAACATCAGAGCATATTCATTCGTTATAACCAGAAGATGAAATGTTTGACTTTTCTCTTAGAAGCGATTCTGACAAACCAGTCGTGTACTTTTGCAATCAAGTTCAGTTTTACTGCACAATAAATGTTTTTGGAAAAAGTGCTGTTTTGCGTGCGTTTGGGTGAAATTGACCATCGATTCTATTTGAATGATCTCATTTAAGAACTGATCCACCATGAAATCCTTCCATCTTTACTCTATTTAAACACCTGAGATTCATCTTGGTTTCTTCTTTATGCGTAAAGTCTTCTGCCCCTTCGTAGCGTTTGTGAGGGAGCGGAGTAGAGGAGGGGCTCTGACTTGTCACGCCCCCTTTTGAGGAAATTACAGCTGTGCGTCACTTTAGGTACTCTGAGCTTCCACATCTGCCCATCCCTCAAGCCCAAAGTGCTCCAGCTCCTCCAAGTTGGACGGTTTCTGATGGTGAACATCGATCTTCAAGTCTGACCAGATTCTCGTTTGGATCAAGGTCTGGACGGTGACTCGGCCATTCCCCTTAAACCACTTGAATGCTGCTTTGGTCATCTGCTTTGGGCCAATGTCGTGTTGGAAGGTCAGTATAAATAAGACTGTCTGTCTGATCCGGTCATGTGGGCAGTTGTTCTAAAGGTTCTCCACATGTAAAATGGTTTTCCGGACAGTGGAACGACTGATTTTCAACTGTTGAGATCTTTTAAAAGCCCTTTTCAGACTCCTCTGTATCTACAACCTTCTTTGTGAAGGTTTGGATCTGACCATGGTGATCCCACTCACTTCAACAACCAGAGCAAACCAAACTGATGTCTGAGGTTTGAATAAGATGGGCTCCTCAAGTCCTCTCCATATAGGGATCAACTGAAATTCCATGGTGATGTCCTAACTCATGAACTAGGGATAGGCGGTCCTGGTCCTGGAGTACCAGAGTCTTTGACAGGTTTAGTAGATCTGTTAGAGCAGGGAGAGCAGCAAACTGCATGAAGCTGGAACTCCAGGACCAGGTTTCTCCACCACTTCTGTAAGTGGGGGCCAGATCTATCCAGCAGAGGGTGCTGCAGTACTGCATCTTTGGCTGTCTCCATCTAGGTCTTCCTGCTGAATGATCTCATCCTCCCTGTGGGCCATGGAAGGGGTCCAGGAGGTCAGAGGACTTCCTGTGTGGATTAGTCAGGTCAGTGAGTGTTTATTAATGACCGCTCTCCCAGACAGCTCGTCAAAGAGCTCCCTCCCTCCCTCGCTGAAGAGCAGCTGACACGTGCCAGTGTTAAGCATCCATACAGTCCAGTCCAAAGAGCTCCAGGCTCACCTACCAAGTATTTTAATGTGGTGGTGCTGGTGGTGGGGGGGCTTAGGCCTCTGTTAAATCACTTCATAATGGACACTGCTCCATTTGCTCCCACCCAGCTCTTACGAGCGGGTCAATTCTTGAGAGTCAGCACTTGGACTGGAGGATGGTGGGGGGTAGCAGAGGGCATAAAGGCATGTTTATGATCCCATAGGATCCTGCATTTATCTCAGAGAGGCACCTAAGTGCTTCTCTGCTGTGGCAGGCATAATCATCTTCGGCCAAGCAGCGATAGTGTATCAATGTGTTTGTGGACCACTGAAGTGAGCACCATCACCCACCCAGAGGCCTCGGAGCCGCTCCGAAAGGATCCCGAAGACACAGGCGTGGGATTAAAGTCAAAAAGAGGAGTTTAATTACACTTTAGTTATTTACATATGAACTTCAATGTATTATACAGTCATTTAGATGCACGTGCTCCGTTCTCAGAAGAGCATTTTACAAACATTTACACAAACGTTATTCACCATCATTTACACTTTTCCCTTTATGACATCACAACCTGCATCCTTTACGTCCAAGAGTTTCCCGCGCACCGATTTGAGCTGAGAACCTCTGCGGATCAGACACGATCATGACTCAACACCCTGAAGGGGGGCTCAACACAGTGAAATGGGGGCTCAACAACCTGAAACGGGGTCTCAACTCCCTGAAAGGGGGCTCAACACCATGAAACGGGGGTTCAACTCCCTGAAAGGGGGCTCAACACCATGAAACGGGGTCTCAACAACCTTAAAAGGGGGCTCAACACCATGAAATAGGGGCTCAACAACCTTAAAAGGGGGCTCAACACCATGAAATGGGGTTTCAACTTCCTGAAAGGGGGCTGAACACCATGAAAGGGGGTCTCAACACCATGAAATGAGGGCTTAACCATGTGAAATGAAAGGGGGCTTCACCATTTTCTTAAACTCATTCAATGCGAAATTAAACTGATAAACTGTAAACAAACTCAGACGGAGTGGGTTTGGTGGGAAACGCTCCTCTCTGGAACACCGTCTCCGCTCACAGTTGTTCACAGTGATGGTGAATAGAAGCAGAATTTAACGCCTCTTACAGCAACAACACGAAACGGGAGCAAAATCTGTTTGTTGTGTTTTTTGTTTTGAAATCTGTACAGAACTGAGAGCTTTAGTGCAGCTAAGACGTGTGAACGTTCAGTTCACAGCTTCATTTATAAGATAAATTAATGTTATTGTCATATTTAAAGAAACACATTTCAAGCTGCTTTTATTGTTTGTATTTGATACATAATTGATTTTAAAACCTCTTCAACATGAATCTCGAATAGAACTAAGTAATATGTAAATGATGTGAATGATATATAATAAATAAAATAAATAATAATTAATAAAGTAGAATCAGAGGCATGTTTCCGGCTGTCTGGTGGATTATCTCTGATCTGCTGCACAAGCATAGTTACAGACAGAGGGACGTCTAATTTAGTATTTTATTTTTTAGAACTTTTTTCTTGTTGTAACTTGTATTTCACATAAACACTCCAATTTTAAAGACTTTGGGGTTTTTTTGGCAATGATTTTAATGGTGCAGAAAGGGTTAATGTAATACTGCCCGATTAGTCATTCTTTCAAACCCAAAATGAAATATTCTAATGGTTTGAGATCCTTTTTGTCCAATATTCAGTCAAACCCATCTGACACAAGACCAACCAAAATCATTTCAGCGCGAATGATTCAAATTATTACACATAAAATGAATAACAACGTTGAAAGGATGCTGGAAAAGCACCGACACAGCGTTAGATATCCGTCTGGATTCACTTATAAAAATCAAAAGTTGATTCAACCATGACTTTGATTCGATGGTGAATAAACCGTTAAACGCCAGCTCGGATACTGATCAAAAGAGAAGCAAAGAAAGGGTTAAAATATTTCACTCCACATAAAATATGACAGTTTATCTTATGAATGAACTTCTGAAAACAAATGAACATTTTCACAATTTATGATAGAGTCCTGATCCAATCCAGTGGACTGGGACTGGGGTCGTCCAGTCTTTACTCTCAAATTACAGCTGGACACAAACAAGAACCACTGCTCAACACCTTCGGAAACGAGAGGACGAAGTAAATGAAAATCACCTCTCGATGAAACACACTGACATACCAAACGTCACGGGACAGGAACGAGTGCAGGGTGACTTCTGCCAGAGTTGCTCATCTGTTCCCACGGACAGTTCTAACCAGACCCACCTGGTCACCGTCAATAAGCACCTACGGGCCACTGTGCTGTCCACTGTGGGTGGTAATACCTGCTATGACTTATTCCTGCTACACGTTACACTGTGGATCCAGGAATCCTAAACTCCCGGAAATGGAGTGCCCTCTCCATCTAGCACTCACTAGGTGCTCAAACTCAAGGAACCCATTTCTACAGGTGTGGGCGGTTCCTGAGGACCAGTTTACAGACTGATATCCCGTGACTTTTGCATGTCAGTGTAATGTTCTCGACTGATATCAATTCAGAGTGTGAACTTGGGGCTGAATTTTCAGGGAGGTCAGTCAGACTATATTAAACGGTCATTCAGGTCAGAACTTCTCATTCTGTAAACTGTTACTAACATAAAGTGATTCCGTGTTAATTAACACATATTAAATCTTTATTATCAATACAAACGGATCGGATCGGAATGGACTGAGGTACTCGGATCAGATCAGATGCTGAAAACTTCAGCTTGGGGCATTTATGGCTCTTATTGGTGTCCCACAGTACAGCTTAGAACCCCAGTTGCCCACATGGTGTGGTGGGTCAATGGTGGTGTTATCTGTTGTACCACCACACCAACCACTATGCAGCAGGGATGAGGGATGTCCAGACTGCATGGTGGGGATTTTTTGACTGCGCAATATTTGGCAACCAAATTTATTCAGCCAAGAAAAGGTTAAAAAAGAAAGGCTTAATTTTTATAATGAATCATAAACGATTTTGATGACACAATTTTGTAATTTTTTAATGCACATTTTTATTATAGATATGGGTCTAATATACATTTATAATCTATAGTCTGGGAGCAAATAAAATACTTTACTAATTTACTAGTATTTATTTTAAGAATATGATTACATTATTACAATGCAGTATTTTTATTTGGGGGCAAATGAAAATATTATGTACTACTAATTTAATTTTTAAAGTTATTTTGACATTTTATGTTTACTTGTAGTGGGAGGCAAATGAAATCCTCCTTTTCTGCTGATTTATTTTGATTCATTTCATTTCAAACGTTTCATTTTCCTTGTTTTCAGTTTCGGCCAAGAATTTTCATTCTTAATAATCCTCAAATGAATCGTTTGTCTTCAGATTTAACATCAGGTCTCAGTTTGGTTCACTGGTGGGTTTGGACCATAAATATAATCTCTGTCTTATATTACTAGTGCATCTCAAATTAGAATATCGTGAAAAAGTTTCATAATTTCATACAGAAATTTGAGTCCGATTTTACATTCATTCATTTACATGTGACATATTTCATACCTTTAATTTGACTGTTGATGAATTACTGTTTACTGCTGACAGAAATGCAGAGTCTCACATTATTACACTATTTAAATTCAGGTTTGCCTAAATAATAAATATCAACATTAAATATTAGAGTTGATATTTATAATGAACATAAATCTGCTTTTTCACAATATTTGAATTTTCTGAGACGCACTATTATTTATATCTATATTTATGTTCATATTTATTGTTGTATTGTAGATTCCATTCACCACCACTGTAGATATGTGTGTTGCTAGTCACCAACCCTACACTATAATGATGACATAATCCTACGCTCACTTTTAGGAGATGCTTGGTTACAGCAGAATAGCCCTTAGACCCTTACAGAAAATGTAAGCATTACAATAATAACGTCAATGATGTGAGATTGATCGACCTCTCTAAGGCTGTGGTGTGTGGAATGTACACGTTATGTATGCTAGTGTGTGTGTGTGTGTGTGTGTGTGTGTGTGTGTGTGTGTGTGTGTGTGTGTGTGTGCTTGTTAGCTTTCCCACCAATGGTCAAATTGCACAAAATAGGGCGTATGAGGTCAGGCATTCTGACATTCTGAATAATTTATCCTTGGTTATGCTTCTCTCCATCATTAGTCCTGCATTCTCTCGGCACGATGGACGGATGAGACGGAGGTAAAAAGAGAGAGACATATGGGACGAGGGAGGTGCAGGGTAGCAGATATGTGATGCATCGCTCTGTCAATATGTTGGTATGGAGTGGAGGGCTGGACGGCTGCAGGCTGACCTACTGCACTCTGCAGGTCGTTTATTATTTGTCATTTTCAACTGGAGCAGAAAGGATAATCCCTATGTCGGCTATTTCTCACTCAGCTTGCTCTGCTCCGTACGCTGAAGGTCCAGCTCTTTGCATGGCCCTGCAGAGTGCTGGCCAAAATCTGCTGGAAATGAAAAAAAAAAAAAAAGGAAAAACTTCTTGCCTTTGGACTTTTAATCAACCAGCAAACTGGCTGTCAAAGTGGCAGTATGTCCTTCCAGTCCAGTGGTCACCAACCATTCAACCCTACTCCAGGAGATCTACTGCCTTGTCTTCCTGCCGAGTTTCATCTCCAAATCTACCAAACCTGATCCAGCTAACGATTATCCTCAGAAGTCCTTGATTACCTGGATCAAGTTATTGAAAATAAGGGCTCTCACTGGTTCTGGCTTGAACTTATTCTTGTAGGGAAAACCTAGACGGTTCCAAAAACCTTAAAATGTTTAACATCCACACCAACCATCTAAAAGAACCATTTAATCACCAACCAAAGCTTTCAAAAACCATCTTCTGAAAGGTGAAGTGGATCTTCTGTTGCATTCTTTCAAAGAACCCTTATAATACCCTTCTAAGCACCTTCTTTTTTAAGACTCAGGTTTTTAGAATTGGGTTGGAGGTGAAACCTGCAGGAATGTCACTAGATGTCCCCCAAGAAGATCTAAAAGGTTTCTGACCACTGCTTGAGTCTGGCCACTCATACAAGTGCAGAACCCAGTTTGGAGCCCTCTTCGCCACAAGCCCAGGGCTGCAGGTTCTGCAGGGCGAACAGTGAGGAGTTGTGGATGCACAGGGGGTCAGCAGGGACCGAGTCGCTCAGGGACTTCTGCAGGGCATCGTGCTGGAGCTGAAGCATCAGCCGGCTGGCCTGTTGGCGTTCCGCCTCCCGCTCTTCTGCCGTCTGTCGTCTGGCAGAGAAAAAGAGAAGATTGAAGGAAGACAGTTAACAGAGGGATGGAGGTTTTGGTCTGACATTTTGAGATCCAGTTTGAGAGTCTAGACTTTTTTGTTTTTGTTATTGCCAAACTCTAATGTCATCTAACCATCTACATTCATTTCTGACATGTCCTTCAGTCCTTCCCTTTATTGTTCTGATATAAAATAATACATATAATAATATAATCTACAATAGAAACATGATTTAATAATGACATTGTTCTGACGGAGCTCTGATATCAGATCAATGTGAAAATCTTAATCTTAAAAGGGCCAAATACACCGATCAGCCATAACATTATAACCACCTGCCATCTCCTTGAAGATGCCAGAACAGTTCTGAACCATTAAAGTATGGACTCCACGAGACCTCCTATCTGCACCAAGTCTAACATTACAGCAGATCCTTTCAGTCCTGTAAGTTGTGAAGTGGGACCTCCATGAGCATCAGAAAGCCTCAGGAGTCCATGACCCTTTTACCAGTTCACCAGATGTTCTTCCTTTAAGCTCTCCACAAAGCCTGTCTGATGTTCTGGAGACTGTATGGGGCTCTTTTCTTTTCTTTTTTTAATAACAATAACTAAATGTCTTGCTATATTTAAAGTCCCATAGTTTATATATTTAAAAAAGATTTTAAAAAATGAATAAACAACTATTTTATTCTGTAAATGCAGCTGCAAGGAATTGTGAGGATAATAAAAACAAAGAGCAAAGCAATTTATTCATTTAAATCTGCCTTCATTGACTCCTGATTGTCATCAGGGATTCAAACTCATTTTCTTATGATGCTCAAATAACATTACGGTAAGTATTTATTGCTATAATTCATTCAGTTTATCATCTTTATCATGTTTTAAATGAGCTGCAAACATTTATTGTTAATGGCTTTAAATAGAGAATGTTCAGCGGTTTATTGGTAATAGATATGAGGTCCAGTTACGATTATGTATCATCTGTGAGAATTAAAGAATAAACCATTTCTAATCTTTAATGACTCTTAACATAGAAGGAGAAAATATATATCATTTTTATAGATGTATTTCTGTCTTTTGTCTGCAAATATGTATCCTGTACTTTTCTGACATTTAACTGTGTATTTTTTTAGAATCTAAAATTGACCCTAAAAGCCATTTGTTTGCAGCTTTCTCCACCTCATCCACTGATGACTGGTTACTTCTCCATCTTGCTCATTACCATTTTAAAAGGAACCGTAGACCAGTGGCGAGAACCACACCACATTACCCTTCAGCACTGTTGTTGGAGCTTAATGGAGATAAAAAAACAAAGCTCATGTGTTGAAATGAAAATTGATGGTTCCTGTTAAAACTGTTGCCTGTTTAACTTTATGGCAGATGAGATGTTCTCAACCAGTCCTTCAGAAACCCAGGATGGTTTCTGGTGGATAAATAAACCACTGTTTTCAGTATAGCTGAAATTCTTTAATTAGTTTGTTCAAACTGTATAAGCTGTATCATCCAGGACATCGACATGTTCCACTCTCTCTCTCTTTGGTCTCTTCTGCTTTTATATGATGTCTTATCATCTGAACCTGCAGGTTCTTTACATGGTGTGAGAATATAATGAGAAACTAACTAAAAATGCTCCCAAATGACAAAAATAAACACTTAAATAAACTCAGAGTTGACAGTTGCATTTTGGAGATATTTGGATTTTGGGAGCTCTGACAGTTTTTACAGTGAACCCAAATTCTGGAGATCTTCTGGAGAACTTATGGTCTAGGTTTAGAGCTTTATCTACTGACCCCTGAATGAAGATGTTCCATATAACCTGGATCAGGTGTAAAATCCAGAGTTCTGTCCTTTTCAACCCTCTCACCTCCATTTGGTCCTGCGGTTCTGGAACCAGGTTTTGACCTGCGCGTCTGTCATCTTCAGGGTTTTGGCCAGAGCCGCTCGCTCCGCGCTGGCCAGATACTTCTGCCGGTGGAAGCGCTTCTCCAGCTCGCAGATCTGCACGCGGGAGAAGGACGTGCGGGGCTTCTTCCTCTTGGGGGGCGTGCGGTTCTGATAAGGATGACCAATGCGTCTGGCCACGGTGAAGGGCGCCAGGGCCGCTGGGGGAGAGAAGGGGACATTTGTCTTGGATGGAGTTGAGAAGGTGATTTCTTTCTACTTTCATCTCAGAATATTTCATATTTGGAGGTGGAGGAGTTAGTCCATGTACTATGACCCTTGATAGGGTCGCACTGAGTGGACAAAGCTTAGAATCCAAGTCTTAAAGTCTTAAAAATCTTAAAAATAAGAAAATAAATCTATTCTTAAAAATAGAATAAAAATAAATAAATAAATAAAAGAATAAAATAATCTATTCTTATTCATCCACAGTTCTTTACTCCATCTCTCCTCCTTTCAGATTGTATGTGATGATGGTTAAGAAGAAAAAAGATAATATACATTTTATAAAATGTAGTTGTTTTACTTATTGCTCATTCTGTTGACATGTGAAAGAATAGCTTTTAGAATTTAAAATCAATTCAATTTCAAACCTGTAGACCAACAGATTATAATAACCACAGGTTTTTAGGCAGATTTGAAAATGATGACAGTGTTTTTAAGGCTGATAAATGTGAAAAATAATCCCATCAATTGTTTTTATCTTACAGGTTTAAAGTTCGCCTAAAAAAAGCCCAAAACTCGAGCTCATAATTCAGTTCATTCAGATCATTCATGTCATTTAGTCTCTCTATAATAAACTTATTATGTCATAGTTTTGTACATATATAGCCTTTACTGTCGCTGAGAATTTTATACATATTTACATAAATGTGTATTTCTAAAGAAAGATGAAAATTGTTTTATACAAAATTAAAATAAAACTCTATGGTCTGAAGATGATTTAACAGTAAATATAGCAGGTGTTGTACATAAGCTTGGTTTAAACGTTTGAATTATTTTAATTTGTTTTTATTATTTTTTTTATTTATTTGTGTATTTGTTGCATAAAGAAATATATGCAACATATATGCCAACTTATTTAAAACGGCTTATTTTCATATATATATATATATGTGTGTTGAAATATTTAATATATAGTAATAAATCAGATTTAAGCAAAACCTACTTTTTTATTCACTGCGTTTATTTTATTTATTTAAGAAAAATATGAAATATGAGTTATCTGTGAGTTTTCTACAGGTTCCACTGATTTTATTTTTACTGATATCTTCAAATGATGAGTTTTTATTAAATATTACACAGATCCCTAATGTCAGAGCTGTGCTTTAAGTCATTTGTACATTTGTGGCATTTATTAGGTCGTCTAGGCCTCTTTCTCTCTCTCTCTCTCTCTCTCTCTCTCTCTCTCTCTCTCTCTCTCTCTCTGTGTGGTGGAGGGCCCAGAGAGCGCCTATAGGCATCCATAAATAACCCTGCTGAAATATTGATATCTCTTTATAAGAGCCAGAGCTGAGATTGGCCTTTCTAAAGTAGACAGCGTTTGAATTCTTTATCTATCAGTCCGTTTTACAGACTTTAATAAAACTGAGAGCTACAGCCAGACATTAGTTTTCATGATGGAGCATTAAGATGGTCACGTGCTGCAGGGAACATTAAGCAAATGGAGAAGCTTTTTATTCTTAATTTTAGACTGAATACCAAGCAGAACCAGGGTTAGATCGAGTCGCCAAAGCAGTTTGAAGTTAACATTGTCCCCATTTGGCTCTTCTAGGCGCTGACCTACACATCCATTTCACTGTCTTCTTCCCTTTTCCACATCATGTCCTTCAGTCTCAATCTCATCACCTGTGTCCTGTTTGATCCCAAAGGTGTTCAGGTGGAGGTTTAGCTGCTCCATTCTTAGTGTTTAGAGGCTCTGAAATAAATCTGAATTTAGGTTTTAGGTCTTTTTTAAGATTCTCCAGCAAACTCGAGGAACCAGGTCAAAGCTGAAATGGTTCCCTGTCTGGTTAAACTGTGTGTTCTTCATGAAAATGGTTCTTAAAGGTGTTCCAGTAAAAATAAGCTTTTCAGCCCTGTATAGAACAGGGAAGCCTAACAGAGCTACTGATGATAATATGAATACTACTAATATTATAACCACATTCATAGTATTTATTACAAATATATTAAAAATAACAACAATAATGATAAATAATAGATGTAATATTCATATACAAAATATACTACTACTACTACTACTACTAATAATAATAATAATAATAATAATAATAATAATAATAATAATAATAATGATGACCTGTGAAGGAGATTTAGTGAGTTTGTATTTTGTTTATAATTTGATTAAAGGTTCTTCTGCTTTACAAAGTGATTCTTCTGCTTTGTTTCGCTTTATAAGGATGTGGGGTTTAAAATAAGTCGTTTAATATTGAGCTGCAAATGGATTTTAACAGTGAATTTTCCTTCAGTGTTCAGTGATTTATTTTAATAGGTATATCGTTAACCTTTAACGAATAATTAGGTTTTTTAACAGTGTAGTCAAGTTGGTTTTGAGTCACAACAAAAGCAAATAATACTGATGATCTCAGAGGGTTTAAGATTATTATTAAAATGAATCTTGTTTTTTTAATCTGGGACTTGTTCTGTCCATTTTGACAAAACTAAGAATTGTCCTTCTCCTCTAAAACCTAGATTTTGAAGATAGGAAACTTTTGTCTCGGTGTCTCAGAAGGATCTGTGGAAGGATGCTATGGGAATGGATACGGGATGAGGACACTTGTCCTTTATGTGTTTAAAGAGTCCCGAGATTTAATAATATACGATTTTGCTTTTAATTCATACATAAAATTAACAAACAATTATTTCATTGTTAGAAATTAAAAATGGTAAACGTGGTAAATACCTGCAAACCTGTCTTTGGCGAAGCGCTGGCTGCTCTCCATCCATGGGAAGCTGATGCCTCCGAGTCCAGGCGCTGCGCTGCCCAAAGGCGGCGGTACGGCAGCGGTCAGAGGCCGGTGCGCTGGCACCCTTATGACCCCACCTGGAGTGAGGGTTAGGTTGACCCCATATGGCCTGGCGTCCTCATAGGGAGCTGCAATGCCGTGGAAAGCGCCGGTCACTGCTGGGTATGGGGTGGCACTAGCCCCAGTTGGGCTGCCCAGCTGGTAGCCACCGCCTTCGCTGACCCTTTCCGTGTCCGAGCAGGGCTTCGAGGAGTTCTGCTGGGTTTCCTGGTCGGTTCCGCTGAGGATCTGGTCGATGCCGAAGCTGATGGGCTCGTGGGTGGGATGGGGCGTGTGGCCGGTGCCGCTGGGGCTGGAGCTGGAGGACTGCTCCATTGGTGGATTCGATTCAATTCAATTCGGGTTTCTTTCTTTAATTGCGCCTTTAAAGCGGTTTTTCTGAGAGAAATCCAAAGCTCACGAGCGCGTTTGGAGGCTTATTCCACTAAGAAGAAGATGCTGCTGAGAAGAAACAGAAATATCCCGCACAGCTGATCTTCTCGGATCTTCTGGTGTGGCTCTGGGTCTGCTGGGACGCGCTTGTCCGTGGATGGAAAAGTTTTGCGCGCAGAACTGCCTGCACGAGCTCCTGCTTCGCTCTCCTCTTTGTATTGGCCATTTGATGGTCGGCCTTCTCTGCATTGGCTCCAAGAACCCATGACGTCACCCCAGTCCCTGCAACTCCTGGTTCTTCTGTTCTTTTGATGCTCTTCAGATCTTGTTTTCTAGGACAGCGTCCATTAACAGAACCCTCAGATAACACAGAGTGAGTGCCTGCTGTTTGCTCATGTTCTTTAAAATCCCATTTGTTGCCTCTTCTGAGGTCAACACCTGATGTTTGCATGGGTTTATGAAGCCAGAACAATCATAACTGACCAGTTTTCCTAATCTTTCTTCATCCCTTGGAGCAGTGGTTCCTAACCCTGGTGCAGGACCACATTGCTAAGTCGAAGGTGGTGTGTTAGATTGGGGGACACCCCCCACCCCCACCCCCAGGACCAGTTTGGAGGCTTACAAAATGAAACGTTGGTTTACTGCTCCTTTAAGACTGATGTATGTAAATTACGTCGGTTTTGATTGAGTGGGCGGGGCTAAACTGCAGCAGGCTGAATAGTTGTATATATGCAAATGCTAGGATTTTTTTTTACATCACAAAATATATTTTTGCATCTTAATTAGCATATCCTTGTAATCTCGCATCTGAATTTCCACATTTTGTGTAATAACGTGAATCTGGAAGTTATTCTCTACATTCTCTATATCATGACGAATTAGAGTAGAAATGTTGATTTGCATTGATTTTTTTCCCATTTTCTGTTTTTTTTTCCCCCAAAACATAATTTATGTTGCAAGTTATAGAGATATGCAAACATATACAAATACCATGTTGATGTTCTGATTTCTCTTTCACAATAAAACCCCCACATCTTTTCTCAGAATTTTAATTTTACATGTGAAAAATCCAACAAATGGATCAGAAAAATCCAGAATGTCTGATAGGCAAATCTTTTTTTTTCATTGAATTTCTTTGAAAGATATTTTTCTCTTCTCCTGTAAAGGTGTAATTATTATTATTATTATTATTATTATTATTATTATTATTATTATTATTAAGTAGTAATATCTCCTTACTCTAAAAGAAAACACCTAATTAAGCTCCAGCTGAGCTGTGGGAAGGTAGAGTTCTCCTCCTTTTTGTGTTGCACATTGGCATGTGACCCTAGATGACAATAAGGCTTTGCTTATTGAATATGAAATAGGTGATCGGGTTCTGCGCGCGTGTGAAAGTGTGTGTGTGTGTGTGTGTGTGTGCGCGCGCGCGCACTGGTGTCCTCCCACCGTTTAGACTAATCAGATGAACGCGAGCCTCGTGGAGGAAACTCTAATGTGATGAGTTTCATATTTTGGTCATCGATCCTGGGTGAGAAGCTCGAGCTGCGGATTAAAAGCAGCTCGTCGGCCGGCTCTGCGGTGGCCTGGAGCGGCTGGAAATTGGTGCTGTTGCCGGTGCCGCTCACTCCGCACTGCGCTTTATTGGGCTGAAAGGAACCGAGATTAATGCTGAGTTTATTGATCTCTGCTGGCTCAGGGCAGTTCTGCTGCCCAAACAGCCCCTTAATAACACAGCTCTAATTAATGACTGCTGATAGCACGTGTGCTGCCACCAGAATAATAATAATAATAATAATAATAATAATAATAATAATAATAATAATCACATTTATTTTACTAACAAACAACATAATAAAAATTAAAATGATGATATAATAATATATAATTATCAGAATATTTCAATTTTAATGAGAACAACAACAGTAATTACAATAATACGAACATAACAGCTGCCCATCAACAACACTAAACTGATTTAAATTAAAAAAAATTCTATGAATTCCTTTTTTTAATTGTAATTTTTACACGTCTCAAATGAAACCAATCACGCACACGCTTCCAGGGTGTTGAGCAGCACCGTCCTCTTCCCTGCTCTGCTCATTTATGAGTCTTCTTATTAATAAGCAGCTTGGAAAACTGGGGTTAAGGGGCAAATTGCGCGCTGAGCGCAGACGCGCGCACTGAACTGCGCAACTGCGCAACACAAAGTGTGCTTTTCGGGTCACAGAGCTGCTCAGACAGCGCAGCGCAGAGAGGACACGTCGCAGGTCCAGTGCGCAGTGGTGAGGACACGCTGTCGCGCGCTTATTGAATCAGCGCGCGCTGGGCAGCTGATCTAAAGTGGCTCGTTGGTAATCCGGCCGCGTAAAAGCGCGCCGCCCTGGCCTGTAGCCGCCGTGTTTGATTACTTTCAGGGGCTTCAGGCTGTAAATCCGCTTTGCTCTGCAGCAGCAGAGAGTTTAATAGACCATTAGGCAGTGTGCTGATGCTAAAAAGCCCCCCGTCCCCCCTGGGACATGGGGCTGAAGACTGCACCCCCAGTGTGAGTGTCCCACCAGCCTGCCCTCCGATGCTCTTTTCAGCCCTGCTCTTTTCTTTTCCTGCTCCTTCTTTCCAACTTCAGAGTCAGCCTCCATCCACCCTCTTGGTCCCCTGCCTTCAGAAGTTCTTGATTGTCTGAACGAGTGTTTGAGATTTGGGTGGCAGTTGAAAGCTGGAGGTAAGCACGCGCAGGGTTGGTGACCCCTATGTCCTAAACACTGTTGCTCAGGCATCTCACTTCATCACTGACGTGAACCGGTTGGGATGTGCATGAAGCAGAATGCAGGAATAGTGTTTTTCACGGGTCTCCATCATCTTCACCAAAGGAACCTGGGTGGAGATCCTTCCATCCAGCGGCAGATGAACATCTCTGCGGTAATTAAGCTGGTGGCGCGCGCGCTGCCAGGAGCTCTGGGTGATCCATCCTGCCTTTAAGAGCAGATATGCAAAATCTACAGATATGTATGTATATATATATATATATGAAGCTGGAGCTGCTGAGGCTGGTGAATAATGAATGAGGCGCTTTTAGAGCGCGCGCGACTTCCTCCATGCTGCAATATGAAAAGGCCACGATAAGTAATAGTGCATTTAAAAAAGGATCGAGTACGATTTTATTACTAAATTTTAAAGCGGGAGAGACAGACAGAGAGAGAAGAGGAAGACAGGGAGGAAGAGGGAGAGAGAGAGAGAGAGAGAGAGAGAGAGAGCCATCAGCATTACTGCAATAAAAGTGAGATTCCCTCCCAGCCAAACGGCTGCTGCTTAATGAAAGTTTAGAGGCTCTCTCTATCTCTGCCTATGAAATATTAACTAAAGGCTTCTACAGCTCTGAGCCCAAAGCCCCCCTGTTTCTACTATTTTTCCAGCTGATTATTGTGAGCTGCAATAGAGCTTTTCATTTGTTTATATATATATATATATATATATATATATATATATATATATATATATATATTTAAATATATATAAATAATATAAAATAATAATAACAATTTACTCCATATGTATTATAAATGAGAGTATCCATATGTAATTATAATCACTTATAAGGATGTAAGTATGTATAAGTATCTATACAATAATAATAATGAGTATATTTAAGCACCTATATGCAGTAATAATAAGTATTATATATGTATTATATTATAAGTATCTATAAACAATAATACAAATAGCCCCAGTATTGAGCCGCAGCCTCTCCAGGATGATGGATCTCCTTTTTAAATGCTCTCACGTGGCAGAATGCAATCACACCTTTACAGCCATGTTCCAATATCTAGTCTGAAGCCTTCCCAGAAGAGTGGAGGCTGTTGCAGCAGTGAGAGGGACACTCTTTATTAACGCCCATGATTTCAGGACACCTCCAAACTCAGACATGTTTATTCGTGAACCAGGAGCTTGTTTGCCTTATTAACTGAATGCAGGGTCGTGAAGTGTATTTTATGCTGAGACACTGATATGAAGTGTAGCTGCTGACGGTGTATGAACTTTGTTCTCTATTGTTATGGTGATTAAATGTGTGGAACAGCAAACAATTAGTGATAAAAGCAGAGTGTGTGTTCAAACAGGTACAGTATGCTGTTAATTACAGCACAGCTACCAGTGAAGGCCTTAAAGAGCAGCTACAATGAACTGCCCCTCACACACACACACACACACACACACACACACTGATCAGTGTAGGATCCCAGCTCATTCAGTCTGTAAAACAAACAGTGTTGTATCTGTTCTAATGGACAACACCGTCACGCTAAACGATCCAATATCACACACTCCTAACACACTCTCAGCCCTCCACCCACTGACAAACACCATATGGCTGAACATGAGAGCAGTGTCACTATAGACGGCCCCCACGGACCCGTCTCTGGCTGAGTGTGTGTTCAGGGCTGTAGGACAAATGGGTTAATGCTGCCTGACACTTCTGC
>CM067519.1:1144620-1179620 GCA_034509495.1 Acestrorhynchus altus | reverse complement strand
TTTCAGGATCAGAGTAACCTACAGACAAGATACCGACAAGACCCTATGTACATGCTCAACTCCAGACACAGACTCTGACTGCTCAGAGAGAAAGGGCGGGCTAATAATGTCACTGACCCAGATTTTGGGTTATGAAAGAAAATGGAAGGGCTGTTTGCACTTTTTTTTTTTAATTTCAGAATAAAAGTCCTGAGACGGGACAATACAGATACAAACATAACAAAAGTCATTACAAGTAGTTCTCCAGGGTTGGTGATCCCTGGTTTAAACCGGTCTATACAGCCAGACAGATCTATCCAACAATGTTAATACACATTCATCTATACATTCCTACCATGTCAATCCATACTAATCTATACCCTACCCACCCATACCGTAGAATAATCCATACCCATACCCACTCCCTACCATACCAATCCAATTCTGTACCTCTTATTCATACACACTTCTCCATACTAATCCATACCCATCATTACCAATCCATAACGCATCATTACCTACACCTAATTTAGCTATAATCTATAACCATATAACCCATCTTAATCTATACCTACACTCATCCATACCATACCCATACCTGTCCATCTGCACCATACCAATCCACTCATCTATACCTATCACCACACCTAACCTTCCATACCATCCATGCCCAGCCTGACTAACAATCCAAACCATGCCAATCTGAACCCATAGCCATCTATACTATTAATATGTCTATCCGTTCCCATCATCATCTACACCCATCTGTCCCCATATTCATACACACCAGTCCATACCGCTCATGCCCATTACTGCAATCACACTAAAACCTCATATCTTATTCTTTACTTTTCGCTGTACATAGTGGTGTATATGACACGGTCTCACACACCAATGACTTTTCCTCTCAAACACATGCACATGCACTCAGTCCCATATGCACACACACACACGCGCGTACACACACACACACATCGAGAGAGTTTGTGCTTTGTGTTCCTCTCCCTCAGACATCTCCATGATGGATAGCTTTCAAACACACACTTTATGAGCATCGCATTCATCTGGATCCCCAGCATCCACAACTACATTTAACGTGTGTGTGTGTGTGTGTGTGTGTGTGTGTGTGTGTGTGTGTGTGTGTGTGTGTGTGCAAGGGAAAGAGAGGGATAAAGATTTGAGGGTGTGAGAGAAGCTGCTCCGTACAGTCTGATATATAAAGGTCACAGGCCGAGCAGCCGCTGAAGTCTGAGGTCTATTTTTCTCCCCCAAAAAATAAAATCTAAAGTACAATAAGCTTAAGTTTAAAGTTAATATCCTCCACCCTGCTGTCATATACTCAACCATATTTACAGGGTTTAACTGTGTCAGTAAAATGCCAATCATTGTCCTGCTCTGGGGCCTCCAAAACTATCAGAGAGGCAATCACACACTGGGGTGAGGTGATGCATCGCTTAAAATCACTGCTGAAAAGTTTGTAATGACACAAAGCTGTGGAGTCGCACTGTAAGTTAGAGGGCACTGACAGGGACTGGTGTGAAGAATATGATCTTCTCTTTTATCTCTCTGACTCTCTCTCACCCTCCCTTTCTTCCTTTCACGGGCGATTAACGCTCTGGAGGAAAAGACAATAAATCCAGGACGGGCCGGTGAACGCCATTCATCATATTCATTTTCCTGTCGATAATTATGAAAAGCCTCTGGCCTTTTCTCCGGAACTCAATTCTGCTCAGGAAAATCTAATTAGTGCTCGGAGAGTGGGAGAGGGCCATCTCCAACTCCTCTCCTCCTCTCCTCCCTCTACCTCTCCTCGCCCCTCCACCTCTCCACAGTCTCCTGGTGTTCAACTTCTTTCTCCATCTCCATCAGCTTTCTCTTCTTCATGCTGTACGGGACACACTGCAGCTGCAGAACCTCCAGGAGCAGAAACACATCTGACCACCTTAACATCTAGCTGGAAGCAGCTGGTTGGAAACACACTGACATCTGCTGGCCACCTGCACAAAGCGGGCACTGCTCTTCGCTTATTTTTTAAAAGAGTGGTTGGGAGTTAGATCTAGAGCAGAGCCAGTCTCCTACCTTTTCAACAAACGTAGACGGGCAGCAGTGAAGAGTGCTGGATTTTGTTCGCTTGGGACAAGGCCGACACAAGCCAGGAAAGCTCATGCAGTAATGGAATGGGGACAGTCCACCACCAGGGAATGCCTAGATACAATTTCACTGACAAAAACACCGCACCAACACTGTCTCTGGGCAGATAGGTAGTGGGAGACATGTATCTGATCAGACACCTGGCACTAGAGGACATGAAGTGTATCTTCCACTGCCCTTGAAAAGTCCCTCAGGGCTACTGGTGTACCCTTGATGTAGCTCTCAGCACACTCCGAAGACATCCGTCCCAGCTGACAGACTTTGAGAGGGGGTGCATCACTGCACCGAGACAAGCAGGATGGTCGTTCCGATGATTTGCCGACATCTACATCATTCTGTGGCTCCAACTCTGCTGAGCCCGATACATCTTATATCTTCAGCATAAAACAAGTGAGCTGGCATCAAAATAACACCCGGTCTGAGGAACCACATTTCCATAAAGGTGAAGTAGAGCGATGTCGAGCAGAGTAGTGTAGATACACTGCAGTATGCCATTGGCCTCAAACACCCAACATGAAGCTGAAGCAGCTCCAGTCATGAAAAATGTACATTTATTTTGCAATCGACTCAGTTTTTAAAGAATTAAAAGTCCCACTTTTTAGAGCAAAACACCGCGACTGCACTGCACCCCACTGCTGCCTAAGGGACGCCATCGATTAGTTTAAAATTTTTGTATCTTTTTTTTTCCAGCCAAACAGAGAAATTCTGCTTTAAAGCTCTGAAAGTGTAGCAGCAGAACCACAAAATCGGAGCATATGGTAACTGCCTATATTGGAGCTTTCTTATCAGCGGGAACTCAGGCTAATGGGGCTTCAGGAGTGGTGTCTTAATGATTTCTGGGAATGAGAAACAAGGCTGCATGTTTTTTACTTCATTTGATTCATTACAATCATGCTCATATTTACTGTAAGGATAAATAGCAACACTTTTTCACTCACAGTTCAGCTGGAAATAAGAGGGTAGATGTTTAGTGATACGTCCTGTGGACGTTCTACCGCTTCTTACGATCCCTTAATTACTTTTAACTTCTTGTCAACCCTAAACCTTTAATCACTCCGACTCTAAACATAACACTGTTGAAAAGCAGCAGAGAGTGGTGAACACTGTCACTTTTGGAGGTTCTTCAGTATGAAACCGCAGGACGTGCTTCGAAGAACCTTCAAGAATCCTTCATCCTTTTATTGAAGGTTCTGTGAAGCACCTTAAGAGGGTTTCAAACTGAAGAACCTCCAAACTGAGCTGTTTTTAAACAATGATACAGTTAAGTGTCTGAAAATAATGCACTACGATGTTCTTCCATTTAAATATGTGAAGGTGCTACAAGAACCCTTCAAGAATTATTTGTTTTCTAGGAAGCTTTTCTTTAAGGTTCCTCAAGGATCTTGTCTTTTTTACAGTGTAGTCTAAAGTAAGGCCATGTAATCTATAGGAGCTGTGTAAAGTGCACTATCCAAATGATCTTTACAGGCACCTACAGGGTAGGACTATATAATCTGCTAAGGCACTATAGAATTTCTCTATAGCTAAAGTGTACTGCTTTAAATAATCTACAGAAAATGTACTATTCAAGGACCAATAGTCTAATGTCTACTGTCCAAATCATCTATAAGGGGCTAAAGTGTCCAATTATATTGGTCAGGCCTTCAGGAGCTGAATTAATCACCAGCACGATCAGCAAAGGAAGAGTCTCCAAAGCACTAAAGTCCTCCTGGACGCTCTAGCAGCAGAGATTAACCAGTTTCAGCCCATGATTAGAAACTCTAAACTGAAGGGAGGGTTTCTCGAAAATGCACACGAGCTTCAATACAAGACGTGTTAAAGTCAAAGAAATGTTCTTTAACAAGCTTCTCGATGTTCGGTGATTCTAACCTGCAACAGCCACACACACGCCCCGCGGTGCTGTGGCCTGATATTAGTGCTAACGAATTCGAAACCCCGCAGAGCTGCTAAGCCTACACTCACACACCCTATTCAAACTGAAGGCTCAGCTCTAATAGTCACAGTTCTCTGCTGGAATGTACTTTATGAACATTGTTTCCAGGGGACGGACAAATTGTCCTGCAAGCAGCAGCGAATCTGATTGGGGCTTTTGAATCCGAACAGAATGAACACTTGTACGTTTGTTGAAAAGCGTAATACCCGGGATGTTGCAGCTCGTGAGGTAAAAAAGAGTGTCTGCCCAGAAAAAGTGTAGTTGTTTCATCTAAAGCAGTAGGAAAGAAACTACATTTACTCAAAGCTGTGTGTGTGTAGGTGTGAGTGTAAAGCAGACAGGCTGACTGAGGTTACGCACTCACAGCAGCTTCTTAATCACACACACCGTCCTTCGCACCAGCAAAGCAATATATGGCATCGTGGCTCAGAGCTCAATAAATATTCATCGCAGTGTGTGTTTCATAAGAAGGGCGTATTTGTTTTAATGCGACGTGCTTTCTCTTGAGTTAAACACACACTCTCAGCGAGGCGCCCATAAAGATTTGAAGTTGTTTCTCACACTTCTTTATGAATATGAATATGCTCAGATATCATTCAGGAGCACATAAAGACAAAAGCATGAGGAAGGGAAGGAGAGGAAGAAGGAGAAGGGTGAAAAGAGGAGAGGAGCGAGGGTGGAAAGAAGACAAAATGAAATAAAGTGTGGGTCCTGTATCCTCACTGCAGTAAATTATTCATCCTTTCAGTATTGCTGTGAGAGAGAGAGAGAGAGAGAGAGAGAGAGAGAGAGAGAGAGAGAGGGAGAGAGAGAGAGAGAGAGAGAGGGGAGAGAGAGAGAGAGAGAGAGAGAGAGAGAGGGATGGAGAGAGAGAAAGCGAGAGAGAGGGATGGACAGAGTACATGAAGAGGGAGTGAAAGATAATTTAGATAAAGGAAGAGGTAGGATGTATGTGTGTGTGTGTGTGTGAGGAGAGAGAGAGAGAGAGAGAGAGAGAGAGAGAGAGAGAGAGAGAGAGAGAGAGAGCAATAAGAGAAGTGAATGCCCCTCTGGCCCTCTACTGCCAGACTATTTAAAAGTTATTAACACACATCTTTAAAACAGAGAGAGAGAGAGAGAGAGAGAGAGAGAGAGAGAGAGAGAGAGAGAGAGAATAACATACAAGACAGCAAGCTAGTTAGATAGAAAGACAATAGGGCAAGATAGATAGATAGATAGATAGCTAGAGAGAGAGAGAGAGAGAGAGAGAGAGAGAGAGAGAGAGAGAGAGAGAGAGAGAGATGTATAATGAATAAAGCAGATAATAAATTCAGCTCAGGGGTGTTTCAGTCACAGCCCAAAGAAGACAATAGAAGACGGATGGACGGCTGGACATGCAGACAGAGATGAGAGCTAGAAGAAAGCTAGAGGATGGAGAGACGGAGGCCAGGTGTGGCCCCCAGTCGTCCGGCCCCCACTCCCTCTCTCCACTATCCCTCTCTCCACCCCCCCCTCCTGGTGCTAATTGATTCTGGCTGCGCTGAGCTGATTGGTGTGAGGACTCGTGGGGGACAAGGGGTCAAACCAGCTGTCCCGGAGCAGCATGACCCCCACCACCTGCAGCAGAGTAGGAAGCCTCTAACGCCCCCTACTGGACACCATTATACTACCCCATAGTCCAGTTTTAACCCTTTAGTCTTTCATTATGAACACAGTCCACCTGCAGAAGAGAAGATATCTCCTTTCTGCTGCAAAGTCTTCAACCTACAGGGAGAACTGGACCTGGAACCTCACCAGGTCTTCACCATCTTTCCTGAACCCTGCTGTATCCTCACAACCACCCTCTCTTTGAGGAGAAGGTCAACAAGCTCCAATGATCTGTCTGCTTGATCCCTTTGAGCTTCATACATGGCTCAGCTCGACCAATCATTCTTCAAGTCTTACGGAAGACAAGAATTTAGACTATTCTGAGTCCTGGCACTGGAGTGTCTGAACACATCTGATCAAAAACTGCTCCATAACCTGAGAACATCAGACTCTGTCTAATCAAATGTTCTGCTCCAGAACCTAACAGTCAAAATGTGAGAATAAATGTCCCCAAAACCAAATCTGACTGCGTCTAATCAAACATTTTGGTGTGATTTTACGAGAACTGAGGATTGGATTCAGATTGGGCTGCAGAGCATCACCAGCAGCATCAGCGTCAATAAACAATAATAAACATGTTGGATTTCTGAGCTGAGATGATCTTCTGACACCTGAGGTGATCTTAGTACCATCTAAAGCTGGTGAGGAACCCTCCGCTGAAGAAAGAGGGAGGAATTGCAGATGCAGTGGAAATGGAGGTAAAGAGTGAACGTGTGTGAAATATGGAGACATCAGGAGTGCATCCGTGAACCTCTGGGAGTGAACAGGTGTGTGGATGAGGTCACAGCACGCCGTAGCCTCATTTATCTTCTGGTGCGTGGGTGCACACAGCCTGAACCTCACTAATGTGTGTGTTAAGACCAGGAGTGTGTGGAGTGTCTCGCAGTCATGGATGTGCACACTGATGTGAGTTTGATCATCATTGTATGTCATTGTATGGACAAAAGTATTGGGACACCTGCTCGTTCATTGTTTCTTCTGAAATGAAGGGAATTGAAAAGAGTTTCTCCTTCTTCTTTTTTTCGGAGCTTTTGTTGGAGTAACTGTCTCCATTGTCCAGGGACTGACCAACTGACTTTCGATTAGATTCGGAAACATTGCTGTGAGGATTTGATTGCATTCAGCCACAAGTGTTAAGCATGCATTCATAAGGTCAGGATGATGTGAGGCTAAGGAGACTTTAGACATTTGTATATAGTTAAAGACACTCCCAGTCGTGACACTCACTCACTCCTCTAGTGGTCTGGACTACAACTCTACAATGATGTTCTTAACTCTATTTTTTTGTCTGCAAATTTCATTGCATACTCCTTATGTCTACCACAAGTCATGGTCTTATCCCCTTTACATGTTAGCTTATTACTGAAGCATGCTCAGCTCACTCACGTGGTGGGTGGAGAGTGTGGTCTCAGTTATTATGCCTCTCCCAGCTGGGTCAGGGATGTGGTTGATGTGGGATCCTCTTTGCTGTTGGGGGACATTTAGACGTTAATGCTACAAGAATGATGTAATCACATGCGTCTCTGACCACCTCCGAATGTGATTTGAGTGACTGGATTTCTTTGCATCCCGGAGACACACTGTACCCTGTTCACACCTGAAGTGTGTTAGAGCCAGCTGTGAACTGAAGCTTCCAGTGATGAATATAGAAAAACAGAAGGGGACAAATACTGTACTTATGTATGTGCATGTATGCAATAATTAGGTATGTGCATGTTCCAATGCATGTGTGTGTGTGTGTGTGTGTGTGTGTGTGTGGTAATTGGCCATATATTAAAGATAGTTGTGATGCTGCCCTCTCTAACACAGCAATAAAGCCCACTTACAGTGTTTATTAAAAACACGCTCTCGGAGGAGAAAACTGCGAAATATTGGACTTTTTCTGGCGCATCATTTTTTGTCTTTAAAAAGTCCAAATGACCACTCAAATTGGGCAGTGCATCATTTTCTGTCACGCCTCTGAAAGCATGGCAGACAGTTCTAATTCATCATTTTGGTGATTTAATAGCGGAGAAATATATTAAAATAATAAAAAGAAGGCTGAAATGCCCTGGATTTGCGGTGATAAATAGCCCTCCCTGGCCTGATCGGATTAGACGCGCTAACAGATATATTGCGGTCAGGATTCACGCAGGCACGCGCGATTGTTTTCCAATAAAAAGTTGCATATTAAATTCCAACACAGAAGAGGAGGGGAGAGGTCCTTCCATCTGCAAAAGCCTGCAGAAAGAGAGAGAGAGAGAGAGAGAGAGAGAGAGAGAGAGAGAGAGAGAGAGAGAGAGAGATGGATGTGTGCAGGGAATAAGGAGCCTTTAAGAGTGTGTGATGTTGGTGTTATGCAGAAGTGTGTGTGTGTGTGTGTGTGTGTGTGTGTGTGATAGTCATTGTGGCCAATAAGCATAAGGCAGAAGGTTATTTGTGTGGACACACACACACACACACACACACACAATAATTTCTCACGCTGAGAGCAACATATTAGCATGTTCATGAGCTCATAAAGTTTAATTTAACACACACATGCTTGTGTGTGTGTGTGTGTGTGTGTGTGTGTGTGTGTGTGTGTGTGTGTGTTTACCATGTTCCTGAGCTCATAAAGTTTCCTATAAACACACACACACACACACACACACACACACACTCCAGGGAGCGCATCCACAGCCTCATTGTCGTCCGACTCATCAGCAAGCGCTTGATTGTAATTAATTAGCTCATTTGTTTATGCAAATGTCTGCAATTAAGTCATATTGTTTGTTAAAGAGATCATTTTCCAAATCAGGGGAAGGGCGTCCCGAGTCCGCACGTGAGCCGTGTTCTCCTAATTAGGCGCATTAGTCTAAATTTGTAATTAACAGCCTAATTAGCGGCAGTCGCGCAGCCCGAGCGCAACTCAGACAGACCGGGCCTGCGGACGGACGACTGGACTGGACTGGACTGGGCTGAGCTGAGCTGAGCTGAGCTGAGCTGAGCTGGACTGGACTGGACTGGACTGGACTGAGCTGGGCTGGACTGGACTGGACTGAGCTGAGCTGAGCTGAGCTGAGCTGGACTGGACTGGACTGGACTGGACTGGACTGAGCTGGGCTGGACTGGACTGGACTGGACTGGACTGGGCTGGGCTGGACTGGACTGGACTGAGCTGGGCTGGGCTAGACTGGGCTGGGTTGGGCTGGGCTGGGCTGGACTGGACTGGGCTGAGCTGAGCTGGACTGGACTGGACTGGACTGAGCTGGGCTGGACTGGACTGGACTGAGCTGGGCTGGACTGGACTGGACTGGACTGGACTGGGCTGGGCTGGACTGGACTGGACTGGCTGGGCTGGACTGGACTGAGCTGGGCTGGGCTGGACTGGACTGAGCTGGGCTGGGCTGGACTGAGCTGGGCTGGACTGGACTGGACTGAGCTGGGCTGGACTGGACTGGACTGGACTGGACTGGACTGGACTGAGCTGGGCTGGACTGGACTGAGCTGGACTGGACTGGACTGGACTGGACTGGACTGGGCTGGGCTGGGCTGGACTGAGCTGGGCTGGACTGGACTGGACTGGACTGAGGTGGGCTGGGCTAGACTGGGCTGGGTTGGGCTGGGCTGGGCTGGACTGGACTGGACTGGGCTGAGCTGAGCTGGACTGGACTGGACTGGACTGAGCTGAGCTGGACTGGACTGGACTGGACTGGACTGAGCTGGGCTGGACTGGACTGAGCTGGACTGGACTGGAATGGGTTGGGCTGAGCTGAGCTGAGCTGAGCTGAGCTGAGCTGGGCTGGGCTGGGCTGGGTTGGGCTGGGTTGGGCTGAGCTGAGCTGAGCTGGAATGGGTTGGGCTGAGCTGAGCTGAGCTGAGCTGAGCTGGGCTGGACTGGACTAGACTGGGCTGGGTTGGGCTGGGCTGAGCTGAGCTGAGCTGAGCTGAGCTGAGCTGAGCTGAGCTGAGCTGGGCTGAGCTGGACTGAGCTGAGCTAGGCTGGGCTGGGCTGGGCTGGGCTGGGCTGGACTGGACTGGAATGGGTTGGGCTGAGCTGAGCTGAGCTGAGCTGAGCTGAGCTAGGCTGGGCTGGGCTGGGCTGGGCTGGGTTGGGCTGAGCTGAGCTGGAATGGGTTGGGCTGAGCTGAGCTGAGCTGAGCTGGGCTGGACTGGACTAGACTGGGCTGGGTTGGGCTGGGCTGAGCTGAGCTGAGCTGAGCTGAGCTGAGCTGAGCTGAGCTGGGCTGAGCTGGACTGAGCTGAGCTGAGCTGGGCTGGACTGGGCTGGGCTGGGAGGACTGGGAGGACTGGAATCGGGAGACACATTAAGAGCTCACTATCTTTGGTGAATTCCGGCTGTGGCGGAGGATCTCTGAGAAGTTTATTCAATCAGAAACCCGATGAGGCCGAACGGACCCTCAGCCTTTCAGGGCTTGTTAGAATTATGAGCAGAGCTGCAGACACTTTACACACTTACACCAGACCCAGATCTCACCACAGGCTGCTGCTGATAATGCAGTGTGTCTGTGTGTGTGTGTGTGTGTGTGTGTGTGTGTGTGTGTGTGTGTGTGTGTGTGTGTGTGTGTGTGTGTGTGTGCATATGTGGTTACTATCTGTTCTTTCATTGTTCAGGATGCATTTCCAAAGGCCTCTGACAAAGGAATATATGACATAAGTCAGCAGTGTAATAGTGTGTCATGTAACAGTGTGGATTGTATTATGGGTCAATGGTGTAACAGTCTGGAGTCATAGGTCAGTGGCGTAACAGTCTGGAGTCATAGGTCAGTGGTGTAACAGTGTGGATTGTATTATGGGTCAATGGTGTAACAGTCTGGAGTCATAGGTCAGTGCTGTAACAGTGTGGATTTAGGACAGATAAAATGAGTGGGACACTATTCTGAGACATTAGTGGATAGGCTGTGGTGAGGACAACCGTCCGCCTTTCAGGGCTTGTTAGAATTATGGCTAGATCTGTGGACACTTTACACCATACTCAAATTTCACCACAGCTGCCACTGATCATCCAAAGTGAGTGTGTAGTTCTGTCTTTGTCCTGAGGACATGTCCATCATAAGTATGAGTATCTATGATTTAGACACATTTAGATCTAATTTGAAAAGCCAAACCTCGTTCCTACAAATGGTGAAGCAGTCGGGATACAGGTTCAGGCTGGTGTGTGTGTGTGTGTGTGTGTGTGTGTGTGTGTGTGTGTGTGTGTGAAGAAGAGCAACATAGCATTACATACATAAAACAATTTATACATGAAACTAGGTGAAGAAGAATGACTGTCAGTGGTACTAATGTTATGGCTGATTAGAGTGACTGAAGAAACATTTAATATGAGGTCTGCATGTGTAAGGAGTGTGACAATAACCTTCACTTGATGTTGAGGCCTTCAGACCCTGTCACTACAACCGAACCCCTTTCCAGTAAAACCCGACCCCCTCCCACTACCCCTAAACCCCTTTTGTACAACTCAAACCCCAAACTACACCTGGACTCTCTCCATACAACCCAGACCCCTCCCGGTACAACCCAAACTTCTCCCACTACACCTGAACTCCTTCCATACAACACTACGATTCAAACTCCTCCCCCTGCAGGACATAACAGTGTTATAAAATATGAAAATGTGAATTTTGATGCAGCATCTTCTTCAACACAGCAAAGGAAGAAGGAGGAATCTAAAGCAAACGATCAGAAAATGATTGGGGTGAAGTTATGTGGAGATAGACAGACCCCCATTACAACCATGAGGAGAGTATTACTGCTGTGTGTGTGTGTGTGTGTGTGTGTGTGTGTGTGTGTGTGTGTGTGTGTGTGTGTGTGAGTGAGAGAGAGAGAGACAGAGAGAGAGAGAGAGAGAGAGAGAGAGAGAGAGAGAGAGTGTGTGTGTTTGGGGTCAGAGTGATGGACCATTAAAGGGTTAAATCTCTTTCATTATTACTCTCAGAATCGGCCTAAGGGGATGCAAGTATAAATGATTAGAGAATAAGACAGAGAGGAGAGAGGAGGAATGAGAGAGATGAAGTGAGATGAAGACAGAAGAGAGAGAGAGAGAGAGAGAGAGAGAGAGAGAGAGAGAGAGAGAGAGAGAGAAATCTCTGAGCAGACTCATATAAATCATAACAATCATAACCCCGGGACACTTCATGAAAAAGAGGAAGGAGAAAGACAGAGAGAGGGAGAAAGACAGAGAGAGGGAGAAAGACAGAGAGAGGGAGATGGGGGAGAGAAAGAGTAGAACAGTATGAGAAAAGGAACATGGTTATTTAAGCATTCAGGGTAAAAATGCAAAACAACAAGGTATCTGATCATATTCAAAGTTGTGTATCTGAGCATCTGACCATACAGTGACAAGAGCAGCATAGCGTTACATACATGGGGTGACACAACGTTACACCACTGACATGTAACACAGTCCACAACGTTACACCACTGACATGTAACACAGTCCACAACGTTACACCACTGACATGTAACACAGTCCACAATGTTACACCACTGACATGTAACACAGTCCACAACGTCACACCACTGACATGTAACACAGTCCACAATGTCACACCACTGACATGTACCACAGTCCACAATGTCACACCACTGACATGTACCACAGTCCACAATGTCACACCACTGACATGTACCACAGTCCACAATGTCACACCATCACCATCATATCTTGATGATGAATTATACTTTATATTATATCATAACTGAGAGAAATGCAAATGTAAAACCTGACCACAGTCAGAAAAGACCAGGATGGTTGAGGAGTAACTGGGTGGCTCATTCACGAGGAGATGAGTGACCGGAGGAGAGTGTTGGAGGACGTTATCGTGCTGTAATTGGTTTTTAGTTTTAATGTCTTTGTGTTTAACACAAATAGGATAGTTGTATTAATGGTGAGTGGGCTGCGTTAATAAGTTTCTATGACCTGCAGGAATTCCTAATCATCAATCGGAGCATAGGTCTAACGACCTCCTAATCTCATACACTTATTAAGAACATCAGTCTCTCTCTCTCTCTCTCTCTCTCTCTCTCTCAACCCCCCCCCCCTCTCTCTCTCTCTCTATCTGTGCCCTCCTACCTCCTTGTCTCTCTTAAGGAAAGCTAATTAAAATAGCCATTTGGCAGCCCAGCATCCTAATTGCTATTCCCATCATTGCTAGTCGATTGGGAGGGGATAGAGAGAGTGGGAAAAAAGAAAAGATGAGTGAGAGAAAGATTGATAATGAGATAATGAGTCATTAGAAGCATACATTAGTGTCTACAGTCATGCCTAATGCCCTCTCAATCAGTTTTAGCTCTCTTCTTTCTCCTAACCCTGTCTGTCCTTCTCTCTGTCAGTCTGTCCATCTCTCCTCCGCTCTCTGATGATGATGATGATGATGATGATGATGAGGAGGAGGAGGAGGAGGAGGAGGAGCAGGAGGGGCTTCTCTAGGCTGGGACATCTTCCAAAGGACAGAATAAGCTGCTTCGCTCTAAACTGAAGCGTATTTGTTTTATAGAGGGAAGATTTATCTTTGGATGTAAGTGTCACCATGGGAACCGTCTACTGTAAATGTATCTGTTGCTCCATCTACTGGTGGAGCACCTTCACATCCTCTGCTGCTAGAAAATGCTGGTGACCACAGACCTCCTCGATCCTTTCACAAAAGGTTTGTTTCAAAATACACCGAACAACCATAACGTTATGACCTGATTTCTTCACACGCTGTCCGTCTATCAGCTCCTCGTCCCCTACACACTTCAAAAGACGGGTTCTTCACTAAAGAAAAGGGTTCTTTGTAGAACCATGAACACTCAAAGAACCCTTTGAATGATCAAATGGTTCTTCACATCAATATAGGGTTCTTTAGATTAATTGAAAATGGGCTGTAGAGGGGTCCATCTAGAACTTTTTGGAGTGTTCTCACTGAGAACAGTCCACCAACCAGTAATGTCCAGCCGACAGCGTCCTGTGAGAACTGCTGAAGAACTTGAGGATGTCCAACACAAACTGTGCAGAAACAGAAGAGCTTCAGTGACAGTGAGTGGACACAGTGTTTAAACCACCACCACGTCAGTGTGACTGCAGTGCTGAGAATGACCCACCACCCACATCATATCTGCTCTGTGGTGGTCCTGTGGGCTCCTGACCACTGAAGATCAGGGTGAAAGGAGGAGAAGAAAGTCTGCAGAGCTCCTGTGTGATCAGAGGAGCTGATAGGGTGGACAGTGAGAGGAGAAACGAGGAGGTGGTCATAATGTTATGGCTGAAGCAGGGTTTTTTTTATTTGATGGCAGTAGTGTTGTATTGTTTTGTGTGTTCGTGTTTGTGTGTCTGAATCGGAAAACGGAAAAATCCATTTGCCGGATTATACAAGATAGGAATAAATGAGATAATCACCAAATGATTGTGTGATCACAGACCTTATCCGGCCCTGTGTGTGATTACATCACCCCGGGCGAGCCGGTCTGTTTACTGAACAGAAGATCCTGACTGCCTTTTTCTGCAATTACTCTCGTTTCTAGCGTTATGCAAAGCAGGGATTAGTGGAAACTGAAATGATTCCAGGAAGCGGTCTGTGTCTAATCATCAGCACTCATGCAGTTTGGCAGGGAATCCATGGAGCGGAGAGGAGCACAGTCCTGAGTCCAGACAGAGAGAGATAGAGAGCGGAGGAATGAGAGAGACAGCTGAAGAACATTCTGAACATCTTTTCCAGTAGTATTCTGGTGTACCACTGCATTAGGATCTTATGGTCAGGAGCTGATATTGTATTTAAACCCTGTGTCCACTCACTGTCCACTCTATCAGACACTCCTACCGAGTGTCTCCGCCTTGTAGATGTAAAGTCAGAGACAGAAGCTCTTCTGTTTCTGCACAGTTTGTGTCGGTCGTCCTCTAGTCCTTCATCAGTGCTCACGGGACGCTGTCGGCTGGACGTTTCTGGTTGGTGGACTGTTCTCGGTCCAGCAGTGACACTGAGGGGTTTAAACACTCCAGCAGCACTGCTGTGTCTGATCCACTCGTACCAGCAACACACACTAACACACCACCACCATGTCAGTGTGACTGCGGTGCTGAGAATGACCCACCACCCACATAATAGCTGCTCTGTGGTGGTCCTGAGATCATCTGGTAGATCATCTGGTATCAGAATTGTATTAAAGTGAAGACATTTTTCTTCTTCTGTAGATACAAGGTTTTGCTTGAAAGTCACAATCTAGACCCATAAAAGAGGACTGTACAGGAGAAATAGTGCATACACGCAACGGATGATCTCAAGCTTTTCTAACCGTGTCGTGACCATCTGCTGCCTGTTCTGCACTGAAGTTCAGTCATGACTGGGCACTGCATGATCCCATTAGCCTGAAGGACCCCTGGCAACTGGTCATCTTTGTGCCTGGGAAGTGATGACTTGCATCCTAACAGCCGTGGAAAGGTCTCCTTCTGACCTCAGCTCTTGTTTGTTGTAGCTCTTTGGTTGCCACCATACAGATCCGACCTGATGACTGATAGCTGGAACAAAACCTGGTATGTGGCGTGTCTTTTCATAGCTCTGAGCATGAACAGGGCAGGAGGTTTCAAGAACGCATGGCAGAAGAGAAGCTGCTTCCTTGTCTGACAGGTTTACTGCTGTCCATGTGCAGCCTTACGACGGCTATAAAATAGCTGCTGGAAAGAGATAACAGTTCCAGTCTTAGATCATCTGATGATCTAATGATGTTTAAGCTGGTTTCCAGTGACTGCTGAAGTGAGATGAAAATGAAAATGAGCAATAAATTTATAGATTAGATATAAGATTTAAAATAATTCATTCTGCAAAATACTTGAAAGTGGTCCAAATAAAACAAAACACAACTTGAATGTCTTTCATTATGTTTATTTTTCAGGCATAATAAGGTTCTCATACATGTTCCACGAAAATGGTAGAAGACGAAGCCCCAGGAGCAGGAGTTCCTCACATACTTAAATCCAAGAATTCGATTGAATAGAATAATTGTTCCAAATTGATCAGTTTTGTGGGACAAATCGGTTACTAAGGAGGAGCCTTCATAGGACAGTCCTACCCATCCTACCTCGACTTCAGCCTAGGCTTTGAGATGCAGCTTATGTGAGCCAAGAAAGCGTGCAAACAGCCCCTCCCTTCTTATTTTCCTTTATAACCCAACATCTGGGACAGTGATGTCCTTAGCCCCGCCCCCTCTCTCTGATCAGTCAGAGTCTGTATGCAGGTTGAGCATCAGCCCCGCCCCCTCTCTCTGATCAGTCAGAGTCTGTATGCAGGTTGATCATGTTCACGTGGACAGAGCAGTAAACATGCACTGGAAGCTGCTTTGAAATTGAAACTGGGATTTAATTCAGTTGGAAACCAGTGATTTCTGAGCTGAAATACTGGCTGATAATTCATTTGGTGCTTCCAGTGGTGTTACCTTGAATTCATGAATTTAGGGGGCGGAGCTCCTGAAGGAGCACCGAAGGAAGGGGTGTGTTTGTGCACACTAAACTACAGTAGAACAATGTATGCTGTCATAATACTGTAGGTACAGTAGAGAAAAGGGGACAGTGTAAGTCTATGAGATTGAACGGCCTGAGACAATGTGAGGCTCTGTGGCCTACATGGAGCTGACCATCACTGCAGGCGGCTGGGTGGTGATGACGGGGACCATTGGCTGGTTGCTGATGACCATTACATTGTTCTGATGGTGTGTTATTTCTCGGTTCATCTGACACCAAGAGCAGCAGGTACAGAAACAGGTAATGAGGATGTCCTCACAAATGTCACCCTGAAACACACACACACACACACACACACACACACACACACACACACACACACACAGAGTTCAGAGTCCGAGCTTGGTCATATACGAAGTTAAGAATTTATAATTCAATATTTGATGCTTGACTGATCAGCCATAACATTATGACCACCTCCTTGTTTCTACAATCGTCCATCCTGTCAGTTCCTCTGATCACACAGGAGCTCTTTGTGGTTCTATAATTCCAGACTGTAGTTCATCTGTTTCTCTGCAGACTTTATTCTCCTCCTTTCACCCTGATCTTCAATGATCAGGACCCCACAGGACCACCACAGAGCAGATATTATGTGGGTGGTGGGTCATTCTCAGCACTGCAGTCACACTGACCTGGTGGTGGTGTGTTAGTGTGTGTTGCTGGTACGAGTGGATGAGACACAGCAGTGCTGCTGGAGTGTTTAAACCCCTCCGTGTCACGGCTGGTCCACCAACCAGAAATGTCCAGCCGACAGCGTCCTGTGAGCACTGATGAAGGACTAGAGGACGACCAACACAAACTGTGCAGAAACAGATGAGCTTCTCTCTCTGACTTTACATCTACAAGGTGGAGACACTCGGTAGGAGTGTCTGATAGAGTGGACAGTGAGTGGACACAGTGTTTAAACACTCCAGCAGCACTGCTGTGTCTGATCCACTCGTACCAGCTCAACACACACTAACACACCTATTCAGGTAGAGCTGTCCACCAAGCATCTCTCAAAGCATGATTTGATATGTATGGCAAAGGTATAGTCCAGTGTTTCTCAACCCTGGTCCTGGAGGCACCCTGCCAAGTTCTGGATTGGCTGAATGGGGTGTTAGGCCTGCAGGAGCAGGGTTTCCACTCCTACATCCAGTTCCACCATTTATAATCAGGTTCATGGGGAAGAGAGCAGATCGACGCTTGTTTAACCTGCCCATCCTGTTTACTTCCACTGACGCAGATTAGATTTCATCTCATTGAACATAAAAAAGTGAATGAAGCAATGAAAGCATGACTGATCAGATTCTAGTCCCTCCTTCTTGTATTTTTATAAATATGATATTATTATTGTTCTTATAAAAATATTTACATGGTCATCATTTGCAGACCCCGTTTAATTTACATAAAAAATAACAATTCAAATAAATTATGCTTTATGTTCAGAACTGCGTCTATTAACCCTTTAAACCCCGGATCATCAAATAGACTTTAATGAATAATTCAGTTCTTTAAACTTGTTTTTGAACTGAATTGTTGAAGCCCATTCTCTGAGCTGCCTTAGACATCTGTAGCTTTTCTAGTGCAGCAGTGCACGGATACAATCCAGCAGGCAGCAGAAAACATGCATGTTTCATTTGTATAAAGACTTATTATTTAATCATGAATTGATGTAATAATTATTTAAGATGATCAGATGTTGCAGAGGCTTGGTTTCAAATTTATTTACACAAATAAAATCAAAAGCTTTTGTAATTGGACCTCAGATACCCAAACTTTACATGACTTTGAGTATTTGGATCCAACGAGATGAACCAGATGCATTTCTGAACTCGTCATCGCATCATAAGAGAAAGAAAATCACTTATTCGTAGTAAAGACTCTAGAACACCGTATGAGCACCTCACCTGCGGCCTTACCTGTGTCGCTGAGTGGTCTGGTGTGTGTCTCCGCAGAACTCTTTCACTTTCCTGGACAGTTTTACGGAAACTATGCCGAGAATGCAGGTCCTTCAGTTCAGGTTCCGGTGCAAAGCTGATTAACCTGAAATGCATATCATCTCAACACCTTCTAAACCTTTGTAGATAAGGTGGAGGAACCCATCAGTCTGGTCAGGACAGAAAGACAAAGCGCATTTTCTTCAGCATCTCAAAAACCTTCAATGTGGTGATGAAGTTCAATCCAAACACACTCGTTGAGAAAGAGCCAGACGTGTGGAACTGCAGGACTGTTGGAGGATGAAGGTGATCAGGGTCAGCATCTTATAAAAGCAGACTAATCTGATCGATATGTATTGATCAGCTCCCCTCTGGCCATTGACCAGAGCGTGTCCATCCCTTGTCCATCCCCTGCTGCGTACAAGACAGGACTAGAGTTTAACCTCAGACTTTTATTTTTGAAAATAAACAGCTGTGAGGACAAGTGTCCAAGACTGGTATTAAACCATTTAAAATGCTAAATTATTTACGGAATAACTGACTCCGAGGAAAACGAGCAATAAATATTTTGTTTACGTCTCTGCTTAAGCGCCAGAGGACAGATTAGAAAACGGCGGTGGACCACCAGCTTCGCTGTCAGTGTGCCAAGAGTGGTCCACTCTCCTCTTACAATCAGAGAAACTCCGGTGACCCAAAGGTTTTGTGGATGGGAGGTAAAACCAGACAAAGAGAGAAGCAACAGCAGCACAACCAGTGAGGAACCGCTTTCAGACAGTTTGACAAACATCTCAATTTTATTTTTAACAGTCGCTTATTTCATATAAAAAGACATTCACAGAACCAACAACATTCACAAATTCACGGAATAAAATATTTATCTAAACACTGACACACGACTCGAGATCATAAATATTCAAAAAGCTTCGGGACTGCGTGGAATACTTTGCTTTTACATGTACGGACAGTTCGGACAGCAGTGGACTCGTTCACGATGGACACTGCGATGCTACAGCGCTGGTCTCGAGTTGATCAGGGCGATGGGAATAAACCGTCTCTTCATCTCTCGAGACATCTGACACCAAGTACAGGGGGTGCAAAATGTGGCAATCAAACAGTCATTACAGATGGTGCCCTGAGAAAGAGAGACACACACACACACACACACACACACACACACACACACACACACACACACACACACACAGAACAAGCCAACTGTTTATCATCCTGTCGTACAAAACTCATCTCTATAAAATGGTAACGTTCCTCATTTTTGGAACATCTCTATTCGTCCATTTATCACATTCTGGGGGGGGATTATATTCTAATCAGCCATAACATTATGATCACCTTGTTTCTACACTCCTCTGATCACACAGGAGCTCTTTGTGGTTCTATAATTCAGACTGTAGTTCATCTGTTTCTCTGCAGACTTTATTCTCCTCCTTTCACCCTGATCTTCAATGATCAGGACCCCACAGGACCACCACAGAGCAGATATGATGTGGGTGGTGGGTCATTCTCAGCACTGCACTCACACTGACATGGTGGTGGTGTGTTAGTGTGTGTTGCTGGTACGAGTGGATCAGACACAGCAGTGCTGCTGGAGTGTTTGAACCCCTCAGTGTCACTGCTGGACTGAGAACAATCCACCAATCAGGAACGTCCAGCCGACAGCGTCCTGTGGGCAGCGTCCTGTGAGCACTGATGAAGGACTAGAGGACGACCAACACAAACTGTGCAGAAACAGATGAGCTTCTGTCTCTTTACATCTACAAGGTGGAGACACTCGGTAGGAGTGTCTCAGAGTGGACAGTGAGTGTTTATCTTGAGGACTATTGTGTGGCAGCTTGTGTTCTGGTGAGTCAGTAACCAATATTTGGGTTCTTCTTCCAAAACAAAATGATGGTTGTTTTTTTAGGCACAACATTGTTTTTTGTAAATAAGTTTCTTGAACAATGGAAACAGGATCACATCCCAGTCTTACTGCTGGAGAAACTGCAGAACGTTCACGCTGAAAGGCATTTATCAGTATAAAATTAATTTTAATATTATTTTAAAGTGGTATTATTTACAGAGGACGACTGTTCTGGTATTGTGACGTCCCTACTTTGCACATGTATGTAATGAATTCTGTCCCCTACCTTAATGCCATAGCGGTGGCGCATGGAGACCCTCATCGAAAGAGTGGCTGGAGGAACTATACCAAACATGTCCAGCAGGGGAAGACATAAGCACTGCCCATATTCTTTCGTCTTCTTGCAGGCAAAGCAGGGGCAGCACCAGAAAAAGCAACAACCTGAAGAGAGATTGAACGAGTTTCATGGAAACCGGTACACATTCCACATCACTGACAGTCACACACACGATGCAGGTGTGGGGGTGGATGTGTTATGGGGTTTATTGGCGTCCATTGTGCCACAAGCACATGCTGTTTGTTAACTTGGAGACGTTGGGTCCTCAGAAAGAGCTACAGTGAGGTCCAGAAGTATTTGGACAGCAATAACTGTTGCAATTCGGTCTCTAAACCTCTTCAACGAATCTGAAGATCAAATCAAAACAGCATTCAGGAACCAGAGCCACTGTCACTGTCCACAAACAGTATTGGTGTCTATCTGGGAGTGTTTATGTCCTTCTGTAAGACAAGATCTACGAATTCCAATCAGCTGCAAATGACTGGAGCATTGTTAGAGAAGACTGTCTCATTTAGACCTCAGACATTAGTTTGGTTTGCTCGACTGTTGAAGTGAGTGGGATCCCAATGGTGAATTTGACAGAGCGCTGAGATCTTCAGAAAGAAGGTTGGAGAGTCTGGGAGGGTATTTAAAAAGTTCTCAGACCCTCCAAGCAAGTTTAGCCCAAGAGCAGAACCACAATGTTCTCAACACAAGTGCAGCGTCTACCATCAGAAACGGACAAAAGTCTGATTCTCATGGGAGGTGTGGAAGGAGGAAACCTTCATCAGAGGAAAACAGACCATCTGTACAAAGACCGACACTGAACCATCACACGGAACAGGAAATATCGAATTCATCACCACATTTTTAATGAATTCATCTGGAGATTCTGATCATTTCATCACACGGCGACTTACAATCACCCATGTCGTCACAGCAGTCGCAGACTCCAGAGCCCCACTCATCAGAATCTCTGGACTCCAGCACCACCGGCTGAGTGATGACCACTTTAGCAGTCATGGCTGTGGATAAAAAGGCACACAGAGGTCACAGGTCAAACATCAGAACAATCCCAACTATTGGACACGTCTCCAACAGTCGGCTCTATTAACACTTTAATCCAAACAATAGATTTACTTCATTTATGAAACCTCACGCTGAAAACCATGTTCTGTCTGTACTCAAGATATTAATACCACGTTACCTATGACCCATTCTGTTTAGAACCAGCATCTTTACGCTGAACGTTTCACCAAAACCATCAGAAATAAGATCAGTGATCATTCGCACTGAAAGCTGACGAGACGGACGACGTCCCTTCCTTTCAGACCAACCAATAAAGGACTAGATGTTCCAGCTCTTAGATCATCACTGATCTAAACTCCACTTCAAATCTAGAACATTTTGAAGTTTACAAGACTTTCAGTTCACTCGAGAGAGACACACACACACACACACACACACACACACACACACACACACACACACACACACACACGCCTACGAGCTCTGAAGTGAGAACTGAACCCCACTTATCTGCAGTGCATCTGATCACCACTCACCTGTGAATCACTGAAGCTTCTCGGTGTGATCGAGTCCAAACAGAAAACCCAGACTTTATATTCAAAGGCAGAAAGTGGAACAAAACAAGAAACTCCCACAACCTGTTGGACCAGAACCTGCTGCTGGTCACCTGAACAGGGTGGGGCGCTGTGATGGGGACAGTGACTGATTGGCTGCGCAAGCTTTTAAATTCTAACAAAGCGAGTCACCGAAACTGATGTCAGCACACACTGAAATCTGGAATGTTTGAACTGTGATTCTGCAGAGAGAGAGAGAGAGAGAGAGAGAGAGAGAGAGAGAGAGAGAGAGAGATTTAAAAAAGATAAGAGTGAAAAAGGGGGAAAAATATGAAACAATAGGAAAAGTTAGAGAGATTGAAGAATAAAGAAAGGATGGAACGGAAAGGGAACAAAAGAAAGGGAGAGAAGGAGAAAGAAAGGAAAAGACCTGGAAAAGGAAAAAGGAGAATGAAAGAATGAAGGTCCACTTAAGCACTGACAGACAGAGCTCTGCTTCTCTGTTGCCATGACGGCAAAACAGCAGCTTCAGCTCCCCTACAGCTGAATCCTACTGGCCATCAGGGTCTAAACTTGACTGGACAGCAGGCGGTGGTGTTAGACATCATGTAGACCACATCACCAGTCTGTGCTCCACAGTCCGAAGTTCAGTGCAAGACTCTCAGACCAGATGCTAAACTGGTGCAAAACAAATTCCAGTATAACTTCACTGTGTTTTATTAGAAATCTCTGAAGTGTCTTCAAAAGGAAAGACTGCAGGTGGTCTTCACTGTGGGGTCTCAGAGAGGCAGGGACGTCAAAAACAGAAGGTTCTGAGAAAAGAACGTCTCTGAACTCATCATCTGGATTTAGAGGAGGACAGCCTCGTCTGGGTGGTGTCCAGGGCTGGGCTGGGAAATCCCTCAATGTGTGATGAAGCTCGTGGCCCTTTAAGACCAAACAGCTTTCAGAGAGGGGAGCTGGGGGGTTGGAGGCAGGGTGGGGGGACACATCAGCCAGCAGTGAGCCTTTCCAGCCACGACAGGCAGCCTGTAGCGTGAACTCAGTCACGAGCCATGGAGAACAGAAGGTTACAGACGACTGAGTGGAACTGATGCAGTTGGGGTTCCTATCAGCACTGGATGAAGAGCCCTGCAACATCAGGACCGTTACCGCTGACCCTGAACACACACAGCCCACCGATGGTCAGTTTATAGCACCGGCAGTTTCACTATGTCTGGTTATTTTTAGTGACCGGGGGAGGAAGGAGCGGCTCCGGATCATTTTCGTCCGTACGAGCTCCGCCGCACACTGCTGCATGCTGCACTGCTGCGGAAGTAAAGACAAGGGGGAGAAGGAGCACACGGGCTCAAAGAAGGAGGGGGAGGACGAGGAGGAGGAGGCGGCTCTGAGGAACAGCGGAAAACTGCAGAGCCAGAGAAACGCTCCCATTACCGGATTGTACGATACAGCAGACATGCCCGAGCTCCTGCCCCCCTGCAGCCCGTTCAGACCCAGAGGCAGAGACCCTCGCATAATGCAGCACACACACATCCTCACAGAGACGGGCAGGGACTGCCTGAGCCTCAGCGACCTGCCCGAGTGTCCGCTGCGCAGGACGGGACAGAGGGCACCAAAACTCGGGCAGATCGGTCGATCCAAGAGAGGTAAATTCTGCAAAACATTCATTCACGGGAAAAGTGGGAGCAAATTCACAAAGTTGGACGAACCTTTAATTTAATCGTCCTGATATAACAATGTCAGGAGGGAAACTCCACCAACTCATCAAAATTTGTCTTCATTCAGTGCTCAGGACATAACACTGGGCAGACCCCCCTCCCCCCACCCCTTTCATTTCACTTTGAGAGAGAGAGAGGGGGGGGGGGGTGGTCCGCCTTCCACTTGGGATGTTTTCATACATTCAGCCCCTTTTATTTGAAGGTCCCCCTTCTACACACCCTTAGTTGGTGCTGCAGCTCCACCTGGTGAACAAAGACGAATAGAACTTTATTGATCCGTTGGGAGGGTTCATATGCATATGTATCGAATTCCATAAATAAAAGAAGTCAAATGTAACCTCTGGATGCAGAGCTTCAGTGAGAACATACAGACTGAGCAGCAGAGCGTGAGGAGAAACACAGTGCAGTCACATTATGACCTTGTTTCTCCTCTCTCTGTCCATGCAGTCTGCTCCTCTGACCACACAGGAGCTCTTTGTGGTTCTATAATTCCAGACTGTAGTTCATCTGTTTCTCTGCAGACTTTATTCTCCTCCTTTCCCTGATCTTCAATGATCAGGACCCCACAGGACCACCATATACACACACAATCCCTGGCAAACAAAAGGAAAGCAGCCAAATGTTCGAAACCTTGCCTTCAGTTCGTTTCTGGCCCTAAACCGGGGGTGGGGGACCGAGGGCGGGGGTCTTAGGGCGGGGGTCCACTGCAGTTTGCTGATTTCCCTGCTCCAGCTGACCCGGTTCAGCTGGTAATTAATGGGGGAGTTGAATCAGGGCTGCTTGAGGGGCAAAAGCCCGAATGTGCAGGAATGCAGCCCCCAGGACTGGAATGTCCAGCCCCCCTTAAACTGCCTGAATCAGATAACGTTGCAGATCTTAAAGAGTGAGTGGAACAAAATGCAGACACTTTCATGCCGTCCTGCAAAACCAGAACATCAGCACGAATATCACCACGAGATGATCTCCACAAAGAAGGCTCTCTTCAAAAAAGCAGGCCACTTTATTGGAAACACCCACCTTGAGCTTCCACTTATTGGCCACTTTATTAGAAAGCCTGTGAAGGTCGGTGAGGGGTCTGTGAAGGGTGTGTGAAGGGTGTGTGAGGGGTCTGTGAAGGTGGGTGGGGGTTTGTTGAGGGTTTGTGAGGGTGGCTGCAGGGTTTGTGAGGGTGGTTGGGGGTTTGTTGGGAGTCTGTGAGGGTTTATGAAGGTGGGTGGGGGTTTGTCAAGGTGGGTGGGGGTTTGTTGGGGGTCTGTGAGGGTTTATGAAGGTGGGTGGGGGTTTGTTGGGGGTCTGTGAGGGTGTGTGGGAGGTTGGACATGGGTTAGATCTGAAGCTACTCACAGTCCTCTGCTGGTGGTGCTGCTTTTCCAGTGGTGATCGAGGACGACGACTTGGACGACGTGTTGAACAACAACGAAGAGCTGGCCATAACCCTGAACCACACCTGAACCACCGCCTGAGGAGCGACCACACCTGCATCCACGTCTCCCCCTTTCCCTCTGCGCATGCGTAATCACCTGTAGCGCGTCTCTCCGTGCGCATGCCTCACCTGTAGTTAAGCGGCAGGTGTGCTCAGGTGGGGCTGAGTGGGCGGAGCCACAGTAAGGAGAAAAACAGTATTTATAGCGTTTTATGTAGAGCTGACATTCATGGGGCTTAAAGTATTAATTAGTTCATTATTATTATTATTATTGTACATTTTGTTTGTGTGTCAATATTATTATGAGTGTTTAGTTCTGGAAATGAATGTTGCTCATTCTGACTGATTGCACTTTTCACCAGAGGTTTGCATTATTCTGATTTATGCCTTATTATTATTAATATTCCCTTTGATCTGAGAGACCACCTATACCACTGTAAATCTACTGCATGTGTGTTTGCAATGCTGTTCTAGAAATGTCTGCTTCTGTTTCCTCTGTTGGATTTAGGATGGAGTTTGTCAGTGTAAGTGATTCTATATTATTAGTAGACTATTCTATTATTATATATGCAGAATATATATATTATTTATATTCATAAACACTAAATATACAGCTGTGAACATTATGACCAAGCGAGGTTAAATAGACCAAAAGCACATCTCAAAGGACAGTCTACATCCTGTCTGTAGTGTTGTTACTTATATTGAGCACTAGGGGGCGACACATCCAAAGAACTGATCCCCTCTGCTGCTGCATGAGCTGCTGTTCATTCTGATTTGACAGATTTCAGTGCTGCTGATTAAATGTCTCACTAATGTCTGACTGTTTGTTTGCTCACTGTAACGTCAACTGCTGCCTTCAGCTGGAGAAACATCTAAAGGCCCGGCGGCCTTCTCGCTGCAGAGAAGGTCTCAAACCAAGCAGGCGAGAAGCTCGCGTGAGCATGCAAGACCTGTAGGGTTGAAGGTAAAGGTGCTCATGCGCCCACTGCGCTGGGTTTAGGTGTCTGCTTCCATTCACCACCACTGTCCACTATTGTGACCGGAGATGATCTAGAACAGCGTCTCCCACCAAACAAGAGTTTACATTCTACAGAAAAATTAAAGGAGTCCTCTTCCCTTTTAACCTTCAACACACAAAACACGAACAAGCTGCTTTTTGTTTCGTTTATTTACACAACATTAATTAGCATAAAATAACATTAAAAAAAAAGAAAGACACGTCAGATATGGCAATGGGCAAAGATGACCAACACGAGACGAGCAACATCTACCATTATTTCTCCTGAACGCTGAGGGGGTTTAAGACAGACTACAGCTCCGTGAAAAAGTACCAGACATTTATGAAAGGGGGTCCTCAGGTTTGGAAGAGCAGAAGAAGAGCTCAGACACAGAGGTGCAGAAGAGCACTGAAGAGCACTGAAGAGCACTGAAGAGCACTGAAGAGCACTGAAGAGGGCACGGCCTGAATCTTAGCTTAAGCAAACAACGATCTCACCGTTCAACGCACCGGGAGCTGAATTGCTCCTCACACACTGTAAATACAGTACCTCAGGCTCAGATCAGCCTGCAAAAATTACATTATAGCAAGTAAAAGTAGCTCAAGTGTAGGAAAGATGGTTCTTAGAAGGAGGTTACTGGAAGACTGTTCAGTTCTGGACAGTGGAATTGAACTAGGAAGGAAAGCAGGAAGACATTTGAACCTGTATGAAAGGATTCTTCAAGAGGTGCCGTAGAAGGACTGGTGTTGCTTCCAAATCTGAGAGCCTTTCAAAGGCACACAAGTACAGGGTGCAGCTCTTTTTCTGATGAGTGTAAAGAACTCTTGAGGAACCCCTTTTTTATAGGTGTTGGTTATAATTACAAACCCATATAATAATAATAATAATAATAATAATAATCTTACAGTGATTTTTTAAGATGATTATCTACAAATCTCATTCCTGCAGTGTACACAGACCTGTATATGAGCTGTCTCGTGAATAGCGCCCCCTCTGCTTTCAGTCTCGGGCTCCAGAGGTCCTCAGGGAGGACAGGGAAAGGAGGAGACAATTTCAGATTTGGCTTTAACGAGGAGAAATGATACACTGTTGTCCCCGAGTAGGACAGGCTCTCATTCTGCTCTATTTAGAGATCAATCAATCAGTCTCCAAACAGCTCGGCTCGGCTTCTGCTATATTAGTACGACAAGCTTATTGTAAATGAAAACTGTTAAAAAAAAAAAAGGACAAGATAAAAAGCACTTAATGTAAATGAGTTTAAAAAATGGTCAGGGAGAGGCCACCAATGGCCGTTCCTTTGTAGAAGTTCTGAACAGAGCTGGTCTGAGACCAGAATCACAAATATAACAAAGTCAAATAATAAAACTGGTCTCAGACCAGCTGAACAGTAGAACTTCCACCCCTTTTCACCCCACAGGTCAATTCGTCTTCTCAAGGTTGGCCACCAGGTGGCGCTCAGACGTAGTCCCTCGCGCTGCTGGGCGGCCGAGACTTGGTGGGGTACGCGGGGGTGCTGGACTTGGTCCTGGAGCAAGAGGCTGCCAGCAGGGCTCCTCCCGAGACGACCAGGAAAGTGCCGGCCCAGGCGATAAAAGCAGCGGCTCCAAACTCGTATCTGTAGAGAAGACGAATCGTTACAGTTAGGAGCGAAGACTGAAGCCTGTTTACAAGGTTCCTCTTCAGAGAGATCAGCCATTCAAAGCATTCAAACCATCCAGACCGACCGAATCAGGAATGCACATGAAGATTAAGAAGGTGTGGCTCAGGTTAAACGCCACTTCAGAACGGATCCATCTGTGGATCATCAGGATAAAAACGTTCATCTACTCTATATGTCCAGATATTTGTGGACACCCCTTCTAAACAATGAATGTGCAAATGCACACACAGCTTGTCTAACCCCTGTACTGCCAATAGAATAGGACTCTCTTGGAGTCCTGTCTAGACATGACTCTATTGTCTCCATGTCTAATAGCAGGTGTGGACTAGAGGGTATAAAGACCCCCAGCATTGAGCTGTGGAGCAGTGGAGCTGTGTTCCATCCAGTAAATTTGGGATGAGCTAGAAGGTTGGGAATGAGATGTGGCGGTGATAATCCAACATCCAGACATCACCAACGCTTGTTGCAGAATTCAATCAAATCCTCACAGCAATGCTCACTTCAAAATGTTGCAGAAAGTCTTCCATGGACAATGTAACGACTGTTACTCCAGCAAAAGCAGGACATACTCCTTAATATGCTCCTCAAAACTGCTGACCACAGTTTCCAACAGTTTATGGGACTCTTGGGTTCCTCACCAAGACACTGGTCCTATTTAAACACTGGTGGCTAATCGAGCAGCATCTGAGACTGAGGCCTGTTCCTTCATTTCATCGTGATCTAGAACCGAGGTCATTTTTTATACTCACTCCAGAGCATGATGGCATCTTGGAGAAAGAAAGGGAACAATATGAAACAGTTAAGCAGCAGAACATCTGGAGTTAGAACTACGTACTTTGTATTGACCGGAGTGAAGGGGTTGTAGAAGTCCTGAATGATCTGGTAGGAGAACCACGAGCAGGCAATGATGGCACACAGAGCTACAGGGGAAAAACAAAGGAAAGGTTAATATGCTTACCCTGATAACATCTCCAACCCCAATCAAACACTGTTTAAACCCCTCAGTTTCACAGCTGGACTGAGAACAGTCCAGAAATATCCAGCAAACAGTGTCCTGTGAGCACTGATGGACGAGAGGATCAGCTTCTGTCTCTGACTTTACATCTAGAAGGAGGATCAGACAGGTAGGAGTGTCTATTAGAGTGGACAGTGGGTGGACACAGTGTTTAAACACTCCAGCAGCACTGCTGTGTCTGATCCCACTGCAGGTCCATATGATTACAGAGGTTCTGTGCCGACCCGCACCCATTAGACCGGTTCTAATAACCGGTTCTAATGTCGGAATTCTGTTGTACTGTTTCTCGCAAGGTTTCAAAAATCAAAGCCATTTATCTTAACTTACCTCCAACAAGAAGAACGATTCCTCCCGTCATGGCGATGCGGGACTTTTTCACTTTGTCATCGCCTCCATAGTTTGTGCACTTCATGCCCATGGAGGCCACGCCCAGTCCCACCAAGGTCAAGAGGATGGATATAACCATCAGAGCCCGTGTGGCCTGGAGAGCAGCTGCACAGAGAGGAAGATGGAGGGACGTTAGCGTAATGTACACAGAGCAAACGGTCCAATCCCAGTAGGAAGTAAGGCACTGCAGTCACACTGACATGGTGGTGGTGTGTTAGTGTGTGTTGCTGGTACGAGTGCATCAGACACAGCAGTGCTGCTGGAGTGTTTAAACCCCTCAGTGTCACTGCTGGACTGAGAACAGTCCACCAAGCAGACACATCCAGCCGACAGACCTTACATTTACAAAGTGGTCCGATCACATAGAGTGTCTCAGAGTGGACAGTGAGTGGACATAGTGTTTAAACACTCCAGCAGCACTGCTGCATCCGTTGCACTCATACAAACACAACACACACTAACACACGATCAGAATTCACAGCGTTGCTGACTGATCTCAGATCTCTAATACTATCTGTCTCCCCTTCATATTGACTCAAGCGGGACACAAAAGTCGTCCTGTAATGACGTGTCTTTAAAACCTTTTCTATAAGTTGACCTTCTTGTCTTCTGTGTCTCAGAGTCTTTAAATTCAGGTACCTGATCAAACTCTAGTCATGGTTAATCCGATACCAGACCAGCAGACCCCAGTTTTGTTGATGTCAGACAAAAGTCGATTGTCCCATTTTCTCATTAATATGAATCTTAACGGTTGTTCTTTATGAAAGGTACGTTGTTTTTTTTACTTCTTCTGTAATTCTTTTAACTTGTTCTTAAAATGACCATCATTAATTGCAGTTACTTCTGTGACGATAGCGTTATGATTACAGGCCAGTTTATTAAGTTAAATCAGAGCAGAAACCCCCTCAAACCCTCAGAATTCAGGGATTCATCATGAAACGCTGAAATTCAACAACGTCTGAATGTGCAAAGAACCATTTCGAACGCAAGGCCTGATATGCTAAGACTGCATCATATAACAGACCATTTCCCAGCAACACGTCCGAAACAACGTCTCAAACATCTTAGACTCATCAGGAGACTCCTCGTTCATTTTCCCTTGTTATTGGACACGAACAGCCCATCCCCCCACACCTGCAGTCAGGTGGGACAAACTGGTTCCATCTGGAAACTTCCTTTGAGAGTAATGTGTGTGTGTGTGTCATCGGCTTCTGTCCTACCACAAAACAGGTCAAACCAGTTGTGGGGAGGGAGGGACAATGTGAGAGAGAGACAGAGAGTACACACAAGTGAGAGAGGGTCAGGTTTCGGCCTGCAGAACCGCCCATCACCAAGAGCTCGGCCTTTTCCCTGCAATCTGACCACGTCTTTTCGACCAAACAAAAAGGCTTTCCAACAAGACAGCAAACAAAGACCCAGACAAGCCTTAACAGAGTTCCGGTTAAACCCATTAATAATCCACTACAGTCACGTCCATTTATTCCCACAAACTAATTAACACATAAATCAAAAAGGTGCCTGCGGGTTTTAACTGCCTGTCAGCATCTAATTACCCTTCGCCTGAAAAACGTAGAGGCTCCTAACCGGTTCCTGGGATCTACACTCAAACGTGGCTGTAGACCCCTAATATTTAACTCAAGCTTTGAGAAATCTTCACTCTCATTCCATTTATTCTAAAAGGTTCACACGTTTGTTCCAAACCTAGGTTCTGGAGGATCTCCTGCTATTCTCCATTTCCCCAACGCTGTAGGACTCTCCCCCATCCCACACGACCCTCCGGACACCAGGAGGGTGAAGAAAGACACACGCCTCCTCCGATACATAGCATCGTTGCTGGGCAGCCAAGGCGTTTGGAGGAAAGCGAGCCTCCCTCTACGATGCAACATCTGACAGACGCCTGTGCCGACCAGCACGGCACTGGGTGTGATGTGGGAAGAGAGCTCTGTTACGACTGCTGCCGATGTTACTGATGCCGCGGTTATGACTGCGGCTCCTGCTACTCTTACCTCTAGTGCCGCTTCCATGGCACTGCTCCATACCTCCATTGATGGAACACGTATCTCTAATCTCCAGCTTCTCAATCATCAGTAACGTTCCAATTCAAATTTACAGCACTAGCATAAGCAGAGTTTATCAGAGCTGGCTTGTGTTCTTGTTTGTAAGCATATTAAAAGTGTGTACAGTAGATAAGGCCTTATCAAGACACTCCGATAGCAAAACAAATAAACGCTCGTATAGACTCTTAACTCGCAGCCATAAACACACAGGCATGGAGTGACTGGAGCGAGCAGAAACGGAGGCTGGATTAGTCTTCGGTTTAAGCAAAGCTGAGCGTTCGAGTGCTCAGGTCAGGCAGGAACTGCATGTAAAACTGACATTTGTTTGCTGCTTAATACAAAAACATTTCCATGACACATCCACCAGAGGCAGGTTCTGTCCGTCCAGTTTCGCTCATTTTACGTCACCGACTTCTAGTGAAATCTGCTCAATTCCAGTAAATTCTGTCCTTTTTATTTTTCAGCTGCAGAAGAACAAAATATCCAATATCACGCAGCCATAGTTTCATTTCTATTTCCACGTGTGGTCTGTAAGCAGGAAATCTCATCTTATTTCAGATTTCTCTTTTCTCTCCGTTTTAAGGACCTCCGTGACAATGAAAACTGATCAACTGCTCAAAACAGCTTTGAAATCTTTTATTTTTCATGTAATGAAAACAACATTTGTAACTTTCTGAATGAAATTATGAAGACGTTTTTATTTTGCACTAGAATTTACAAGTTTTAATCTTCCAATTTAAACCCTATTTGGGGTCCACACTTCATCCCTGTTTTAACTGGCCTGTGTAAGGGTGAGTGTTTAAGGGACAGAAGGACGACCCCGTGTTAATTAAGGCCACAGTGTTGGTAGTTTCTATTTTGAAAGCTGCACCACTCAGCGAAGGTGATAAACCAACTGCCACGACCGAGACACACACCATTATGTGGATTCAGATTTGCATAGGCTGGCTTTGGAACAAACAAGCAAATGTGACGCCTTTACTCCGCCCTCCCCCACCTCACCCACCCTGAAACCGAGCCGCTCAGGACTTTCCACCAGTGGAGGAGGGGACGAGACCTGAAACAGCCCATGTAATGATTACTGCAGTAATGAACAACCCAGGCGTGATGGAGAACAACTCCATGAAGGAGTCTTTTCTCGGTGTTGAGCAGATGCTGAGGAGCACTGCACTGATCTACGACAGGATTCCCTCCCTACTGTGAATGTAGAGCTTCTGAAGCTCAATAAATACGGACTCTGTCGAGGGCGGAGAAACTGTATCGTGACTTAAACATAAAGGGTCTATAAGGTAGCGTCAAGTCCTTTGTCCAAATATCGGGAACTTCGGGGTCTCTTTCCCATAGCCGATCGATTTGAGGACATTCCAAAGAATTCCCAATTGATTGGCTAAGCAATTGAGGGGAACTAGGCATTACTCCGAAGTGGCGGAAAAAGGGGGGAACTGGCCGATGATGCGAAGGATGCTTTTACCGCGCAAGTCAAAAGTTATACAGGCCCTAAAATTGAGCCCTGTGGGACGCCACAAATGCCACAACTCGTTATGAAAGACAAATAAAGAATTGTAATTCCATTGTTTATTCTTAAACTAATAAAGCAATGGTTGATTGAGCAGATATCAATGGATAGAGAGAGGTTTTAAAAAGTGAGGAGGAAAAAAAAGAGGGATTTATTTCTTTTCCAAAAGGCTTCATCGCCCACACCAGTTCTCAACATCAACTGCCCTGCCCTGAGGGAAGGTTGAAGATCTCCCCCGTGTCCTTTCAGACCAGGTAAAAAGAAACGCTGGTAATCTGTTGCATCAACAAAACAACCCCCAACACCCACCTGAACCAGAACCAACCAGAACCACCGTTCAAATCCCACCACATTCATTCACTTCAGGAAGAGATCTTTCATTAAAAACATCCTGCTCACACAGTTCCTTGTGTCCTCAATTCTCCGGTACTAGCTAAGCCAGTGTTTAGAGGGACGTTTAACAATACAACCAATGTGTGAAGCCCATCTGTGCCAGTATGGGACACCCGCCACCTTAAAACAATAAAACTGGAAATAAACACACACTTTATGGGACAGGCCACATTTTTACACTTCAATCTCAGCTTCGAATGAGTTACGGCCTTGGCTTGGCAAAGCGGTGGGCACCAAAATGGCCCATCATTATCACCGCAGTGTGAGGAGGGATTGCAGAAAGCCACAGCATGTCTGCATTTTCTCAAGCTGCCCTGCTTCCCTCTTCATCACCAAACAACCAACAGGTCCAACCGGCTCACAAACACCTGAGGGTGAAGAACCTGCCTTCTCAAGGGGGGCACCACGACACGAGATAAACCCACAGTTACGTGAGATACTACACCCACACTCTAATGACCGCCTGAACCTTCCTGAGAAACATTATTATTATTATTATTATTATTATTAACAGATTTAAGATGTTTTGCTTGAAAATGTATATTTAAACCTGTTCTTGGTGGAGGGATACATGCAGAGTGCTGAAAAAAGTAGTCCCGAACAAAACCACATTTCTATTGATTTTCCACTGGTTCGCCATAACTAACGTTACAAATCAAGCTCCGAAAACACCATACAGGTTCACCATCCACCGGATTTGGAGTTTTAAATAACAATATTTGGGAAAATGTTGCGTTTTAGTCAGAACAACACCTGGTTTCTATCACCACCACTGTTTGGCCTTTAGAAATATAAATTTCAGCCACTTCAAGGTCTACTTTAATCTCTTCCTCTCCCGTATCCAATGCATTTCAGGAAATTCCAAGGATCTTCCCAATTCACTGGCTAAGGAAATGCGAGGAACGAGGTGCCAAGACCAAGAAACCGATATTGTGTGCCCTTACACCACGGTTTCACACCTCGGAATGACTGTTGAACCGAGGAACAAGTGGTGTAATTCCTCTTTAATGAATCAATCCATCACCTGAGCAGATGATGGGCCTGAATGAGGAGCCCAGGTAGGCTGGAATACTTACAGTCCAGCTGGAGCATGGAGTCGTAGATTTTACACTGCATCTGCCCAGTGCTCTGGTAGGCGCAGGACATCCACAGACCCTGGTACATGGCCACAGCTGTGATGATGTTATCTCCTACATAGGCTGACATCTTCCACTGGGGCATGATTGTGCCTGCCAGGAGCCCAACCAGACCCACCAGGGCGAGGGCAAAACCCAACAGCTGCAGCCCTTTATGAGCCATCTGACTGCTTTAAAAACTAGAAGTTCTAGAGAGCACCTCGGAACCTTCTGGATGAACCTTGTTCCTTATTAAAGGTGAGGAAAACCTCAGATCTCCAGTGCTCTAAAGGTCAGTCAGCTCAGCTCCAGGACAGCTCTCCTGTAGAACCTGAGAGAAGCAGGTAAGTCCTGTGTTCAGGTGTGGATCAGGTGGATCAGGTGGATGGGATGCACCTGCTGCTCTCTCCAAGCTGTCCTCTGTATATGGAGGGATTTGGTTGGATGAAGGAGAGCATAGTTTAAAAAGGGGCGTTTTTTCCCACGCCCGTTTTCGGCTGAGCCACGCCCTTTCCTCGCTCGGATTGGTCAGCACGAGGGGCCTGATCAGTCTTCTTCAGCTAGGATTGGCTAAGGGTCAGTAGTGCAGGTTATTGTCCTGCATACAATCAAACTCCACACGCCTTTACAGCTGTGTGACTGATCCACTTTGTTTATATTTATTCTTTTATTTTGTAAAATTTTTCGCTCGTTTTATTTTTAATTTTACCTACAAAAATAATAATAATCACACTCTGCAAGCAGCCAATCACAGCACGACGCTGAACACGCACCTGTGTGCGGTGCCCGGTGGGCGGGGCCAGCGCACTAGTTTCACCGGCGTTTCTCCGGAAACGTGGGGGAGGGGTGTGACGTCACCGTTTCGGGGGGGGGGGG
>CM067519.1:1134545-1144595 GCA_034509495.1 Acestrorhynchus altus | reverse complement strand
GGGGGGGAGGGGGGGGGGGGGGGGGGGGGGGGGGGGGGGGGGGGGGGGGGGGGGGAGAAGGTGCGGGGGTGAGTCATGTTTCGGTTTACCTGCACAGGTGAATCCCTCAGACTGAATCAGCCAATCAATGCTCAGAGTTGAATCAGTATGAGTTATAACTGCTGTTCTCAGTTTGATATGATTGAAATATAATTTTATTCCTTAAGAAATGATAAAAAAATTCATTCTAAAGGAGTTAAAATCCCTGTTTCAAATGGAAAAGTGTCTTTTACTGGCTGCGTTTGTGGCAGAAGTCCCACGTTTTATTAAATAAAATGAAATGAATTTTCATTCTTAAATGAAATGACAAATAATCCAGTTTAAAATACTTAAAGTTGAAACACTAAAAGTTTAAAATCCTCAAGTTTTAAAAAGCTTAGTAAAAGTTTCATTTTAAAAATACTTCAGTGAGTGTAGATTACTGCAGTTTAAATACTTAAACGTACAAAAACTCAGAGATACACCATGTTTAGAATACAAAGCTGAAATACTGATTTATGTAACATTTAAAAATACTGTTTAAATACTTAAATTAAACAAGAAATACTTCAGTAAAAGTACAAATACTCCAGTTTAAAAAAACAAAAGTCGAAATGCTCTACTTTAAAATACTCCAGTTTAAAATATACGTTGATTCTTTGGTGAAAAATGGTTCAGTTTGTTTAATCGTTGGAAGAAATGCTGGACAAACAAGGTTTTGATGCTGAAACGGATGAATCAGAAAAGTACAGCCAGAGAAAATGAGTGATGAGAGGTTCCTAAATCTGAAGATTATGACGGATCAGGCTGAGGTTTTTGTTCCCAGAGCAGAGAGATCTTGTGAGGCCCTTCGAGCCAGTAGCTTTGTGAGAACATGTCCCTGAAAAAAGGACTCTGATTTTAAAAGTGTCTCCTCCGCAGCTTTCGTCATGGACCATCTGCCCGCACATCGGGTACATAAATGATACATATCGCTAGTGACCAATTACAATTTGTCTTCTTCAGTACACAGGAGATACAGTGCGTGTGTGTGTGTGTGTGTGTGTGTGTGTGTGTGTGTGTGTGTGTGTGGTATTCTTTCTGCTCGGTTTCGCCTCCATGCTGCTTATCTGTTGATAAACCATCAAGGCCTCTTCAGAGTGACACACGGCTCTAACAGTACATTTCAAGTCATTTCATAAAGCTTCTGAATATAATTTCCATGATTAGTATTGACACACACAGAAACGTAGAATACTCCAGTTTGAATACACCAGTAAAAGACACCAGTTGAAATGGGCTGCATGTGTATCTGTCCATTCATCTTCTCCATAAGGTTCCTCCTGTATGTCAGACCCCCTCTCCATAGCCACAAAGCCCTCTTTGTGCCAGTGACCCGCCCAGCAGCCCAGCAGCCCAGCAGAAGTCATCTCGGTTCCTGCCGTGCAGCAGAGTGGAATGCCTTCAGGTATTTAGTGTCACTCGGTGCTCTGCTGAAATGCGCAGATGATCCACTTCCTGTTTCCTTCTGCTTCTCCCGTGTCTCAGTTATTTCCCACCACCGTCATAAAGTTCCCGTAAACACTCAGAATAAGCCTGATGTACAGGCAGCAGAGCCCTGCCTGACGTTCAGAAAAACAAATTAGTACCACCAGTCTAATATTCAGTACGTCCCCTCGTCAAGCCATAATAAGTCTGACCACTGGTGTCCCATCATCTCTGCACCAAGACTCACATTTCAACAAATCCTTTAAATATGGTACGCTATGAGGTGGGACCTCCATGAGCATCAGTGAGCCTTGAGCCTGTTTCCAGTTTACTGTTTGTCCTTCCATGGAGCACACCCCACAAGTGTTTAAACACAGTGTCCACTCACTGTCCACTCTATTAGACACTGCTACCGAGTGTCTCCACCTTGTAGATGTAAAGTCAGAGACAGAAGCTCATCTGTTTCTGTGCAGTTTGTGTTGGTCGTTCCCTCTCGCCCTTCATCAGCTCACAGGACGCTCTGCTGTGACGCTAAGGTCGGCTGACATTTCTGGTTGGTGGACTGCTCGGTGACACTGAGGGGTTTAAACACTCCAGCAGCACTGCTGTGTCTGATCCACTCGTACCACCAACACACACTAACACACCACCACCATGTCAGTGTGACTGCAGTGCTGAGACTGACCCACCACCCACATCATATCTGCTCTGTGGTGGTCCTGTGGGGTCCTGGAGTCTGCAGAGAAACAGATGAACTACAAAGAGCTCCTGATTGGTCAGAGGAGCTGGTAGGATGGACAATGAGAGTAGAAGTATTGGAGAGTAGGTGGTCATAATGTTGTGGCTGATCAGTGTACACACTCAATATTTACAAATGGAGTCCGAGGGGTCAACACACCCCTTCCAAAAAGCCGTGTCATGGGAACCTGATCTGTGTAATTGCAGGTCTGTGTGATAGATGATCTGCTCTGAGTGTGTTTGAGCGCGACTGTTCCTGGATCTGGTGAATGACAGCAACTATCTTTGACATTGTTTATTATTTCATCTGCTCGGTTCCATCGTTGGCCCGATTTGACATAAACCACCAAATAAACATGTTTATGTTTACAAAGTAACAGGGTGCTAAATCGGTTCACACCTGAGCATTTTTCACCCCAAACAATGTCAACTACTTCATGAACACAACTCCAAAGAACAATAATAAACCATCTGTTCCTTTGTGCAGTACAGAACCTCAGGCCTGCCCACTCACGCTGAAGCTACAAGGAGGGTTTCACTCAACACTGGGGTTTGACTGTAAAATTTAGGGAAATTGGGAAACGACAAATTATTTAGGACTGTTTCTGATACATAAACCTGCACAGACGTCATTAATACCAAAGATACGTGAAGAACGTGAAGTTCAGTTTACATCTAAAGCACGTTTCAGAGACCTGTTCAAACCGAACAGGACCAACAATTAAACAGAGGGGAGGAGCTACTGATGATACTGATGATACTGATGATACGTTCTCGGATCAGTTCTCTGATGGGTTCTGAGACTGGTTCTCTCTAATCAGTTCTGTGACTGGTTCTCTCTGATCAGTTCAGTGATGGGTTCTGTGAGTGGTTCTCCTGATCAGTTCTGTGAGTGGTTCTCTCTGATCAGTTCTCTGATGGGTACTGTGAGTGGTTCTCTCTGATCAGTTCTCTAATCAGTTCTGAGAGGAAATCGGATCAGTTCGACTGCTGGCTCTCAAGATCAGCCTGATGGGTCTTGGGAGTGGTTCTCTGACTGCCCTGTGAGTGGTTCTCTCTGATCAGTTCTCTGATGGGTACTGTGAGTGGTTCTCCCTGATCAGTTCTCTGATCAGTTCTGAGTGGTTCTCTAACGGGTTCTCTGATGGGTTCTGTGAGTGGTTCTCTCTGATCAGTTCTCTGATGGGTCCTGTGAGTGGTTCTCTCTGATCAGTTCTCTGATGGGTCCTGTGAGTGTCTCTCTGATCAGTTCTCTGATGGGTTCTGTGAGTGGATCTCACGGAAGTCAACTCTTTTTGAAATGCCTACATAGAATCATCGCTGGGCAGCAACAGCTAAGACAGACCAGTGCCGGACAGCATCGCACAGAGGACACAGCGCCATCTACCCACCCAGAGTGGACATAGCCAATTTTGCCCTCTCAGATTCCGGCTGTTGATGGCAAACTGCACGATCCTGATTCAAACCCGTAATCCTCATTTTATTCCCGCTGAGACACTCAGAGCTTTCCAAGTCTTAAACAGACAGTGAAGCTCCGGACGAATCAGGATTTCCAAAAATAGTAACGTCAGTTTATTCTGAGCGTTGGATGAGGGTGATACTCATGACACAAACAGATACTCTCTCGCTCTCTCTCTCTCTCTCTCTCTCTCTCTCTCTGACACACATTTCATTTTTCCAGGGGAGTGGCCTCCGGAAATCTGACATCTCTGGTTTCAGTTGCAAAAAATCTGAGGTCTGTTTTGCTTACATACAGCATTTACACAAATACTTGTGTGTGTGTGTGTGTGTGTGTGTGTGTGTGTGTGTGTGTGTGTGTGTGTGTGAGTGTGAGAGAGAGAGAGAGAGCATTTCCTGAACACATTAGTGAAAACAGGTTTGACTTGAAACTATGTAATTCATATAATTACGCAGCAGGTCTGAAGATCCAATCACCAACCACAACATTAGAACCACTGACAGGTGACGTGTATAATACTGAGGCTCTACAGTGTCTCCTGTCGAGATGGATTCAGGAGTCTGGAGCTGTATTGTCATGTGCACAGTGAACAGGCTGTGTACAATCAAATTCTCCTCAAAACTGTTAGATATGAGTATGAAGACTGTACACATAACTGAACAGGATATTTAAGGAGACACTACATACACGAGAAGGACAAGCCTAAGGATCTGAGACATTTTGACGAAAAACAAACTGGGACGTTTCTAGATCTACTGGATCAGAACCTATGCAGAACATCAGGCAGGTCTTGTGGGGGTGTTCCCAGTATGCTATGGTCAGTACCAACGGACGGCCAGTAAATCAGCGACAGATACTACACCTAGAACATCTCCATGGGTCATAGCTGTTCTGTGGGAAGGAGGGAAACCCACACTATATGGTCAAAAGTATTGGGACACCTGCTCGTTCATTGTATCTTCTGAAATCCTACTTTTGTTGGACTAACTGTCTCTACTGTCCAGGGAAGACTTCTATATTTTGGAGTGAGGATTTGATTGCATTAAGCGACAAGAGCATTAGTCAGGTGAGGGTGTTGAATGATGATAGATCACCGCCCCACCTCATCCCCACCGACTGATCTCTTTCAAAAGTGCTGGATGGAGCTCCATCATTCCAGAGAACACAGCTCCACGGCTCCAGCAGCTCTTATACCCTCTAGTCCACTACATTATGTGGAGACTTCATACACACAGCGCGTATCTGCTCCAGAGTCCTATTCTATTAAGGCACTTCTCTACAGGACCGGACAAGTTGTGAAACTTGGGCACATCTGGCGCCAGCAATGTGTGCAGCTTAAAGTAGCCGAATGCCTTCATTAGAAGAGGTATCCAGTGTATATATGTACACAGTGTGGTCCTGTATACACACACGGTGACCACGTTCTGCTGATACCGGTCCAACGTGCAGGTCGGTGTCTCCTCCCTCCTGTAAGCCATCACACACTGACAGTTTCAATTACTTTACCAGGAACTCGGAATAATTATATGAGTGTGTCTAATAAAGGCCGGGCCGCGCAGGCAGGGAGGTGTTACTGCGCTCAGTGCCAGGCCAGCAGCAGGGCTGAAAAAAAGATGATTCTTGTACTTCCATGAGGAAGATATTTATAGAAGTGTGTTTTGGGCTGAGTGGCTGGAACAAACTTCCGATCAGAGTGTGTCCCTGTACGAGTGTGAGGTGCAGCATGTGAAATACCTCACCCTGTACACTGACAGGAGGAGGTGTGATAGCATACGGCAGATTTGATCTGTGTGTAAAAAGGGTGTGTGTGTGTGTGTGTGTGTGTGTGTGTGTGTGTGTGTGTGTGTGTGTTAATTAAATGTTATTTCATACTAATGTTGTGCAGCTACATTATTGTTATAGATATTGTCATTCCAACTCCCCATCCTCCGAACCACCTGAGACACTATAGCAACCACCATGGGATACCATACCTAGCAACCATTTACCCACGAACAACTTCACATAACAGCACCACAACCACCAAAACACCACCCACTTTGCAACATCATAGCAACCACCTGAGACTTCAAAGTAGTTACCTAGGAACCTCATAGCAGCTGCCGAGGATACCATCGCAACTGCTCATCAACCGTTTACGAACACCCTGACTGCCAGTAGCAACCACCTGGGATGTCAAAGCAACCTCATAGCAAATAGAAGCACCTGAAAACTACACCTCGCAAAATCTTCTAGCATAGCAACGGCCTGGAACCACTTAACCTAACCGTACTGCACACTCTGTGTGTGTGTGTGTGTGTGTGTGTGTGTGTGTGTGTGTGTGTGTGTGTGTGTTCCATGAGAAACTTTATAATGTGAAAGTCTGAACGTGTGCAAACATGATCAGTGAGACCATTTATACAGAAACGCCCCAACTGCCAACTGTCACTTGAGCAGCTTCCAAAAGCTCAGAAACTAACCCCTACTGGACATTTCTGATCACACTGCACTGTGTGTGTGTGTGTGTGTGTGTGTGTGTGTGTGTGTGTGTGTGTGTGTGTGTGTGTGTAAAATTAGTGGCGCTTAGGTTTGTATTATATGTTACACTTTAATGTGTTTATTTGTTGGACAGAAGCAGACCGACTGTAATGAAAGTGTGAAGGACAGCTCGCAGACAGCTGAGGTTGGTCTCCATGGTTATATCGGTGGTCCGCATGCCATAACATGCTGAGTGTCTTCAGGATTATGAGCTTCTGTCTCTGACTTTACATCTACAAGGTGGAGACACTGGTAGGAGTGTCTGACAGAGTGGACAGTGAGTGGACACAGTGCTTAAACACTCCAGCAGCACTGCTGTGTCTGATCCACTCGCACCAGCAACACACTAACACACCACCACCATGTCAGTGTGACTGCAGTGCTGAGAATGACCCACCACCCACATCATCTGCTCCAGGTCCTGTGGGGTCCTGATCATTGAAGATCAGGGTGAAAGGAGGAGAATAAAGTCTGCAGAGAAACAGATGAACTACAGCCTGCAATTATAGAACCACAAAGAGCTGCTGTGTGATCAGAGGAACTGATTGGATGGACAGAGAGAGGAGAGACAAGGAGGTTATATTGAGAGGTTTGTTTTGTGTGTCCTCTCCTCCATGCTGTCTGACCATGGTTCTGCTCCCCTTCAGTTCTGCCTGTGTTGGTGTATTTGTGGCTGCTTTCACACTGAGATGTTCTCTGACCTCTCCTCTCCTGTCTGACCCATCTGTCTTCATTAGTGCCACACTTGTGATTCCACCCAGAGGGCAGTGTAGGACAGGTTTGAGCCCCCCTGTGTGGTTTATAATAAACACATTGTATGAACTTCAGTGGTCCATTGTTATGTAATCATTAATGTCTTACTGTAGCTGATACACTGTACATCCAAAAGTTTCTGGACACCCCTTCTAACAAATGTGTTCAACTACTTTCTGCTCTTTGCTGACACAGATATGCAAATGCACAGCTTGTCTAGTCCCTGAAGAGAAGTACTGCCAATAGAATAGGACTCTCTGGAGCAGATAAGCAAACATGAACCCATTGTCTCCATGTCTAATGTCAAACTGTCAAGTTTTCTTATTAGGACACATTTATTACTGCTTAAGTAAAACTAGAAACTGGTGCAGAACATCAGCTGCTAATGATTAGACCATAGTTAGAGAAGACTTTGGACAGACATTAGTTTGGTTTGCTCTTGATTGTTGAAGTGAGTGGGATCACCCTGACAAGATCCAAAGAGCTCTATGAGGCCTTCAGAGAGAAGCTTGTAGATGCAGATGAATCTGGCAAGGGAAGGGAAGGAATCTTATCATGTGACCAAGTGCTATCTCTCGCCACAACTGATTCATCTTCCATCAGAAAGAGATGTTTGATATTTGAAAAGAAACAAAAAAAAGTTCACCAGAGAATATTTAGACCAAGACATCTGGAGCAATATGTTTTGGACAGATGAATCCAAAGTTGAATTATTTGGGCTCAAAAAGAGAAGACATGTTTGAGACAAACACAGCAAGAACCTCATAGCAGCTGTGAAACATGGTGGTGGAAGTGTGATGGTTTGGAGCTGCTCTGCTGCAGCAGGGTGTGGAGATCTCTCCATCATAGAAACCACTATGAGATCTTTATGGTTCTAATCATGGAGGAGTGGGAACGTCTTCCAGTCGATGTCAGAGACGGTAGGTGGTTCTAGAAACATCTAACTGACATTATTTCAGCCATGCGAGCATTGGGGTCCTAATGAACTGATGTTTAAAAGATCAAAAGTCCATATGCTAAAAATGTTACTTCAAAGGAGTTCATGGGGGGTCCTAACTGGTACTGAGACCACGAGAGACAGATCAGCAGAGTTATGAAGAGAGGCAGGGTCACCTATGAAGGCGTGTGTGTGTGTGTGTGTGTGTGTGTGTGTGTGTGTGTGTGTGTGTGTGTGAGATTAGTAAGGGAAGCCCCCTCTCACAGCTCGTTTGTGGAGTACGGCTGCAGATGGCCGCTGTAATGAGGAGAGTGAACAGTGTGTGTGAGGTGTGTATTGTGACCCCAGGGGACGGGCATATGAATAATGCATGGGTGAATTATTACTTTTAACAAGCCGTTTCCCTCCAGCACCCTCCCCGAGCACACACCCCAGGAGACCAGGCTGGGGGAAGGGGACGGGGTGTCTTTGTCCATAAGTGTGTCTTTACCAGCCTTCGACATTCCAGCACTGAAAATTACACAGCAGAAAAACAATATCCCAAGCTATTAGCTTTAACCGTTCCCTACATGCTCTTCTTCACTCAGCCGAGCCACAGTTTGTCTTTAAACCATCTGCTGAGCTCCAGTCGCTTCATTTCGTCCGGAGGCGACGGAGAGAGAGAGAGTGACGAGAGAGAGAGAGAGAGAGAGCAATCATATTCACTTTTATTGCTGCTCCCTTTAAGCCTAACTCGGTAAATGCCCCGTAGACCACTCCCACACTCCACTCAGGGGGTTCCTCTCTGTGAGCAACTTCAACAGCTGCTTGAGCTACACCGGTCATTGGTAGGGACGTTATCAAAGTTCTAATTGGATGGCTGTCAAGCTCAGACTACTCCAGCAACCCCCCTCGAGAAGAAACACACACTGATATTCTGATACGAGATCAATCCTGTACAGACTCTTCCATAAAAATCCATACATGTTCATGAGCATCCACACCTCCTACACCCCTGGCCAGGCCTCCAGACCCACCCGTTAATACCCCTCCGTACTGAACCTTGAAGGCCAACCAAGTTTTAGTCCATATTAGAACTAAGAGCATGACAGCGGTTCTCTTCTTTATCCACTGAGGCTTTTCGTTGTATGATTTTTTTTCTCCTATGATTTAAACATCTAATTCTATCTATTTCTGATAAAATGTCCAAGAGGACTGAATCTCGTCCTCTCCAGCCCCACAGTCCTTTCATGTGAATTTCATTTTCCACCAGGCTGTTTCTTAACCCTGCTCCCATTCTTTCATCTTTCAGTCTCCTCAGCCGCTCTGACAGGCCGTCACATCAGGGATGGTGATCTTCTCTGAGAGATGTTACCTGAGATGTTACAGTCTGTCCAAAACGGAAAAGGATTGTATTAAAGCAGAACGAAGATCCTTCGCTGATTCCTGCAATACCTGCTGTGCTTCCAGTCCTTGATAATTAAGGGATAGAATCAGATTACAGTTTAATCTCTGCCTGCGAAGCATCTGGACACAGCCAGCCCAGGAGAATACCTTCAAAATACACGGAACCTCACTCTCTAAACCCAGAGGAGGGTACGGTTTGACGTCCCTCTAGAACATATTCCCAAAGCGAGATCAGCAGTAATCCCTTTGGAATTTTCAGCCGCTGCTGGAGTGCCGAGCTTTTTACCCAGCACTGAGATTTGGGTGTTTTCTTAAAACCTGGTGCCAAAAAGTCATCTTTAAAAGGAAGTTCTGCACTAAATACTGCATCCAGTTTCAGAAATGAGATGTGCCAGTTTGCACACATGCCCATACCCATACACGCATTCATACCCACCCATCTCTACCCACTTATATCCACTCATACTTATCAATACCTATACCATCTATACCCATTCATACCCACCCATACCATCTATACCCATTCATACCCACCCATAACATCTATACTCCATTCATACCCACCCATAACATCTATACCCATTCATACCCACCCATACCATCTATACCCATTCATACCCACCCATACCATCTATACCCATTCATACCCACCCATAACATCTATACCCATTCATACCCACCCATAACATCTATACCCATTCATACCCACCCATACCCACAGCATATATGTTACCTATGACCATTCATATCAATCTATACTCAACCAAAACCGTAC
>CM067519.1:1039545-1129545 GCA_034509495.1 Acestrorhynchus altus | reverse complement strand
GACAAACATGTTTCTTAAAGACGTTCTCCCGACGTACTTTATCCTTAAACTCACGACGTTCCCGGTACGGTCTTTTGACAACATTCTACAAATCGCCAACCATAGCGACATGCTTTGATCTTCTGTGTTTCAGTGACGGTCGTCAGACATCTTCTTCAAAGCTCTGTTATTATTCCTAATATACTCTGAGTTCTGCTGGTCTGAATGCTTAAGGGATGGTCCTCACAAACATCTGCAGAATCGTCCTGCAGGCCAGAAGTCTGGAAATTCTATTAAATAACACTAATTCCCTCTCTTATTACTCGGGCCTGGAATACTTTTCCTAATCTGCCAGTTTATCCCAACAGCAGAACCATGGAATGACTCCAACAAGGCCGAACGGAGGTCATGCTTCCTTTCAAACGGACAGAATATATGTCCAGAGCAGAGCATCTTGGCCAGTGCAGGTTTTTTCATTAAGCATAATGTCTGATGGCTGTTTTCCAGAAGTCATTACAAAGTGGCACGTCTGGCTCATCTGCAGGACACCAGGCCAGCAGGACTGTCTAAGAGTTGGACACACACACACACACACACACACACACACACACACACACACACACACACACACACACACACACACTACATTTCAATACACCCTCCTTAGTGGTGTTCATCTTAAAGGAGCAGAGGAAACATCAAAGTATCATGTCTGATCTCTGACAGACACATTTGGGTCAAATCTGGGCCATTTTCGGCCGTTCTGACACATTTGGGTCACACATTCATTGGTATGTGGGAGGAGTTTTTGGCGATCGGATCATGATTAGATCTCAATCTAAAGCGAGATGTAAACACCTCCAAGAAGCCCTGTAATCAGATTATGATTGGCTCAATCAAACTGCACTCGGAGGTGGTTAGAGACGGCGCTCGAGCGTGAACGTGTTTTCTGTGATCAGATTCTGTCAGACGAGTGGATAAAATCTTAATAAGGGCGATTATTTCCGTGGCTTTTCTTCCGACTGCATGAGCAGCTCTGCCGCAACGAAGCTGTTCAGACGAACGGAGAGATAAACATCTGGGGGGCCGTGAGTTTGCGATGGGACCGAGGGTCTGAGCTCTGTGTTAGCCGAGCAGCTCCCATCGTAAACTAACGAAGCACATCTTGACTGACTGACGGCTCGATTTTCTGCTGAACTGCTCCTGGAAGACGTTCACTGGACAGCATTTCCAGGACGGGCTGTAAATACGGGGTTTTATTGGTGACACTTTAATGAAGGGTTGTATTCATCCTGTTGTTTCCTGATAGCTGACATAAACCTACACAACGATCCCTCCTTTCTGATAAACGATGATGGTTGGAATAAGCCTTTACGAATGATTATGCAGATTTATGTCATATTACGCAGGTGTCATATGGCCGTATACGTTAATAAGCCTTTATAAACATCCGCACAGGTTTTTGTCAGCTGTCATGGAAGACGTAACTAGGCGTCATATGGCTTTATCCTGTCGTAATAAGCCTTTATAAATGTTCACGTAGGTGTCATGCAAATAAAGGCCTAACGAACGCTGCCCTTCAGTCGAGTGTTACTGCACTCATGGCTGAACTCCCTATAATCCCCTGAAAGAATCCCATCAAAAGTGCTGGCACAACAACGGCCTGTTATAATCCCTGCACATTCGGCCCTGATTAAACCAACAGACCAGTGGAGTGGTCACTAGAGACACAGTCACATGGCCACGCTGGGTCGTGACACATTTTGAGCTGAGACGGACTTGAACGGCTTGAAAAGTCCGAGTCTGAGAGTGAGAGAGTGAGTGAGAGAGTGACGGAGGGAGGACAAGAAACTGGCCTTTGTTACTGCTCGGGAAGGTCACCGGCTAAAATCTGATTAGACGGCGCCGTCTTCTTTTGTTGCGTCCAATCAAAGATGCTGCCCAGTGGAATTGGCTTGTCTGGCCACCGTCCAGCAGATATCAATCAGTTGCCTGCCTTCTAACCGTCCAGTAGAAGCGTGTCCTCCTTGAGCTGTCCAATAAAGCATTGATTTTACTGCACCCTCCTGCTGGATGGCCTCCGATTGGCTGAGAGGGTGGAGCACAGGTGTACTGGTCACTTTATACCTTCTGCCTCTCTCTCTCTCTCTCGCTCTCTCTCGCTCTCTCTCGCTCTCTCTCTCAAACTTAAAGACCTCGTACAGCAGCATGATCAAAAGAAAGAAAATGGAACATGAAAAAACGAAATCAGACCCTCGAGAACACAGACTAACACTGCTTTGAGTTCACGTGACTGAAATGCGGCGGCCCACGTAAATATCAACACTGGAAATAGTCTAATTCCTCCAATGACTGTTGCAGAACTTATGGGGTTGCACAACATCTAGCTCCGCCCACAGAATGCAAAGTTGTTGTATCTGTGGGAACGGCTAAAACTGACCACTGCATTCTATGCAACAAACAAAGCCCCTTTAATCTACGCTGCTGGAACTACTTTTTTTGGTGGAAGAACACTTCAAAAAACACTTGTTCGTAGTCCTTACATGGAAACTACACTGAAAAACACTGTTCTGAATCCAGCATTTTTGTGATGTCACAAAAGCCTGGTCATTTACATAGCAATGTAGCTCCGCCTCACTCACAGGACCATGACGCAAACCTGCTGGAACTACTTTTTGTGTAGCAACAGTTAAAAAGGGCCCATATCACATAAAATCACTATATACAAACTAAGCTGAAACAAACAGCTAGTTATGAATCATCTGTTTTTGTGATGTCACAAAAACCAATGCATTAAGTCACTATAAGACCCGCCCCGTTCACACTGACGTCTCGGTTCTCTGTACACTGGAACTACTCTTTATGGCAGACGAGGGTTAAAAAGGGCCCTGATCACACAGTTTCGAAATGAAACCCCCTGAAGTTCGCTGCAAAAACAGCCAGCATTTTTGTGATGTCACAGGAAGCAGCCCTGATGAGTTCAAAGGGAAGTTATAGGGAGTCTTTCAGTTCGGACTGCTTTCCGACGCAGGGATCATGTTACAGAACAGTCGTATAAAAGCGAATGGCCTAAAACCACACCAGTGGACCAAATACACGAAAATAGAGGATACCGGCCCTTTAAAAATATTTGGATTTGGAGATTCTTTGCTGTAGACTTGAACAGAACCAGGGGCGTGTCTACGGATGGGCCCCCCACTAAAACAGGGGGCATAAAGTTTAAAGGCGGAGTCAAAGCAAACTTCTTTCAGGTGGGCCTGACATTCGCATGTCAACCAAGTAAACTCACAGCACTGTTTTTCCCATTTCGCTTAGATATGTCGGACACTTCTGCCTGCATTTGGTGTAAATGTCATATTCAGGGCTAACTGCCACTTTGAGTCTGTAGCTGGTGAGGGACACTGGGGGGCCACAGATGTTGTGGCCTGCTGGAGCTGGGAGGGTGATTCGGGGGGTTAAGAAGGCTCATGCTGGGAATAGTGAAGTGTGGGCTGCTCCTCCAGGCCCGAGTGTCTGAGTAAAGAGAACGACAGAGGCTTCCCCTCTCCGGTGCTGAAGGGGTTGGCCTAGGGGGGCTGCTGACTGACCCCCCCCTCCTCGTCCGGCCCACCGTGGCCAGCCCTCAGCCAGCGGCTATAGGGGGCAGGAGATGTGACCTTTGTGCCCCAGTGCAGGAAGGGAAATGGAGTTCCGCGTCCTCCCCTCCCTCTGGGCCCCTGTGCTACGAGGCCTCAGCCCGGGGCGCCTCCTTGTGGCCGTTTTGGTGCGACGGCGAGTCTGAAGTCTTCACCGTCTTTCGCGGGGGGCTCTGCTCCGACACCAGCTCGTGCAGTGATGGCTCCTTGTACATGGCAACTACAAAAGATGGTGGAAAAATATAAAACACGTGATAGTTTGCTTCTTTTCATTTATCGATTTATCGTTTTCCTAATTTGATCTAATTTAGTGATTTCCGTAAAAAGAGAAAACTGACCTTCAATGACTTTAGGCAGGAAGTGGGCGGCTCCTTTGGTCTTCTTGACTCGGTTTCCCTTCATGACCTGTCCGTCGCGGTTTATACCGATGTACCACGAGCGTCCAGACTGGCTCTGTCGGTACAGCATGGACGAGTAGGTCACATAGTAGTTCTCAAAGACGCTCTCTTTGAACTTACACTCGGGGTTGAAGTGCTCCTGTAAGGAACAAACAACAAGCGAAGAACTTTCTTCGGTCATTATGTAATAACCTGCTTTCCCAGCGTTTGCATGCAAATAAGGGTAATGCACACATAAGGCCGTTATCAAGTGTGGAGGAGTGCTGGGTTCTCCGGAGAGTTCTCCTCTCAGCACTCATTTACATACATGATGAACATAATACCATCCCCTATGACACCGACGGCATCCACACACGAACGGCAGCGTAAATATGCAAATTCAGCGTAAAGGTGGGCACACGGAGGGATGACATCGGGAACGATAGGCCTCGGTCTGGAGACAGCAATCGCGTTGTACCAAGAATACATCATCCCCACCCAAAACTCCAATTCAGCCGCTCCGGAGCAATCTCCATCCGTCTGTGGCCCACATCCATCCTCACACAGGTCAGAACCCCTGCTGTCGTGAGACCGTAACCGGTAGCGACGTGTGTACATCTCTCTTAGTCATCGTCAGAGTCCTTGCACTGTCAGGGAAGCAAACCCAATCTGCAGGACAGATTTAGTGAGGGCAGCAGCAGGACAGAAACAGCTGACTGAAGCTGTTCCTCCAGCCAGGAGACGAAGAAGAGACTGATACTGACATGAGAAAACGTGAGACAACCTGGACTGGCCAAGAAACAGTTAACAGATCCTTAAAGGTCCAGTCTTATCAGACTTCGTCAGAGTTTCACACACGTCCTAAAGTAGATACGGAGAACGCCGTTCCAGAACACCATTAAACATTCTTTTGTAGAAGGAATTGTGTGCTTAGGGTCACTGTCTTGCTGCATGACCCATGAGGGGACAAATACAACTGGTTCAGAGAATAACCAGTTACCGCCTACTGGTGTTTTAATTGGATATTGGATGTCCTCTGAATCAGTTGGGGTTGTTCTGCCTTCAGAAACGTTCTGAGTGGTGATGCTGCACAAGCTCGGAATGCCTCGTGACCCGTGACTTCGTTAATGTGTGGGACCCCACATATTGGGTGCATATAGGGTGGTCCGGCATATTGAGTAGCCTCCAGGCACGGCTGTCAGTCACTTCTTTCCTAGGTGTAACCCCGCCCACATTATGGCCGAATGTATGATTTCTCGGGGTGAAAACTGAGTGTTGGAATTAGACACTGGGGATCAAAAGACAAAAATCTGGACGGGAATGGGCGGAACTACGTCACGCCTCATACCGCAACCAGCCAGCCGAGGAACCAGGCCTGTGGTCACTTCACATCTGAGAGGCCTTTCGCTGTCCATGTTTTTATACGGTCAATGAAGCACAATTCAAACAATGATGGACTATTTGGGCGGAGGGATACGTCTGATTACATGACCTCCAGTTTAGAAGGAGCTTTTCACCCTTAAGCAGCACTGATAGCCATTACTGGGTGAAGGACACCCCCAGTTACTAAAGGACCTTGCTGCTGCATGGCTGCTGAGTAGCACTGGGCCAGAGAACGATATTAAAGAGCCACTCCTTCCCCTGGTGACTCATTGACTGAGTCGGGCTGGCAGAGTGGATCTTAATGAATCGAGGAGAGCGGCTAATATCCGGCCTGCGTGTGCAGAATCCTGACCACGACGCTGACCGCTTTTAGCATTCAGTGCTTCACCTCGACCTTACCATTACCCCGCCCCCATTCCTCCCTCTGCATTCCTCGCTGCTTTCCCTCCTTCCTTCCCTGCATCATGCAGGAGTGTCTGATTGCATCCATTCCCTCTCATCTAAAAAACACCCTCTCTTCTCATAAGCGAGACACCGCAGCAGGGTGTCACTGTTAACGCGGTTAAAGGTTCTCTACATTATGAGAAACCTCCTTGTTTCTACACTTTGTACCTATTTTAGGAAACTCCTCTGATCACACAGGAGCTCTTTGTGGTTCTATAATTCCAGAATGTAGTTCATCTGTTTCTCTGCAGACTTTATTCTCCTCCTTTCACCCTGATCTTCAATGATCAGGACCCCACAGGACCACCACAGAGCAGATATTATGTGGGTGGTATTATGGTGTTAGTGGATCAGACACAGCAGTGCTGCTGGAGTGTTTAAACACTGTGTCCACTCACTGTCCACTCTATTAGACACTCCTACCGAGTGTCTCCACCTAGTAGATGTAAAGTCAGAGACAGAAGCTCATCTGTTTCTGCACAGTTTGTGTTGGTCGTCCTCTAGTCCTTCATCAGTGCTCACAGGACGCTGCCCACAGGACGCTGTCGGCTGGACGTTTCTGGTCGGTGGACTGTTCTCGGTCCAGCAGTGACACTGAGGGGTTTAAACACTCCAGCAGCACTGCTGTCTGATCCAGCAACACACCGTTGCCATTACGTTTTGGCTTTGTAGGACAGCATCAGGGTTCTGAATCTGATGTTCCGCTAGAGGAAGCCTGTGAAGGGAAGAACATTGCACTCAAACCATGTCGCCACATTCTGGATCAGTTGCAAAGGCTGGATGGTGCGCTCTGGAAGACCAGCCAGACGTGAAGACTTGAAATAATGAGAACCTGAACAAATACCTGAGCGCCGCTCTAGAGTGAGGTTTGCAACGAGTCAAGAACAACAACCAGTCATCCACAATTACACCAAGGATTCGTGCTTGTGGAATGATCACGATGAAGACCAGAGGTTCTTGGGATGTACAGCTGTTCAGTCTAAAATGTCACAAAGTGTAACATTGATCAGCTACTTGAGTAATGGGGGGAAACAAATGTCACTGTGTGTGTGTTTGTGTGTGTGTGTGTGTGTGTGTGGGTGTGTGTGTGTGTGTGTGTGTGTGTGTGGGCGGGGAGTTATGACTCCACCTTCAAACAGATTTGCAATCAATAAACTCCTCACAGCTTTTTGTTCAGAGAGCATGAAATTGACAGTTGGAGGCTGCGGGATCTAATCGCCGTGCGGATCCGTCCCCGTCCAATGAGGAGGAATTAATGACCTTGTTCCTGAAACATCACAAAGTCAGGAGCACTTCACTGGCGGCGTTTCCCAGCAGATACTGTGATGCATAACGCTTCTACGGCCTGTCGTAAGCCAGGCCACTTCCAGCGATTACAGCATGAGAAGATGGCAGTGTTTCAGTGCGGATGGTGCACACAATATCTGAAAGAAGAAAATCAGGCTTGGTTCCTCTGCCTTGTTCATTCCTTGCTCTCTTAGGAAGTTCTCCTTTTGAGCCGAGTATCTCTCAGATGTTCTACCTCACACTCATGGATCTTCTCGGTTGTTCTATCTCATGCTTTTCTAGATATGTATCATCTCATGTTCTGCTGAGTTGTACTGAGTCACGCTACTTCCTGGTCTTTCATTAAACTTCATGCTCTTTTGAGTGTTGGAGCTTATCAATTGTTCTGTCTCATTCTCTTGGAATCTTGGATCTTCTCCATTTATCATTTTTCATGCTCTTGAGGAGTTTCTGCTTTTGAGTCTTGGTTCTTCCCAGTAGTTCGACCAACTCTTGCTCTTTCATGTCAAGATTTTCATCCACTCCACCTCAAACACTGAATCTTGGTTCCTCTCAACATTTCTACCTCTGTGTTTCTACTCTGTACTCATTTGAATCTTGGTTCCTCTTCTTAGTTCTACCTCAGACTCTTTCGAGTCGTGGTTTCTCTCAGTGCTCCTACCAGCAGGTATTTTATAGGGTCTGAATATGATGATAATGATGATGATGATAATGATGATGATGATGATGATGATGATGGTTAATATGAACAATGAAACTGAACTGTGGTGAATAAAACAGCCAGAGCCCAACGTCTGTCACTGTTCCACAACAGAAGAACATAAACAGACTCCTCAAAAACACACAGGTCAGCCTAATCCACTGCAAATGTGACCTCCATGTCCCTCCTGTTTGCTGTGGGCAGAACGTAACACAACACTGCAAACAAAGCTGAATAATTCATATCAATTATGCCGTTTCAAAGGCACATACATAATTCAGCACGACTTTGAATCAACATCAACTGCAGGATATGAGTGTTTAATGCAGCGGGACAGAAGGAACACCTGGAACACACACACACACACACACACACACACACACACACACACACACTGTGTACTTGCACTGGCCACTTTGTTTTCAAAACCTTTACCTTGTGCTTCCCCTCACTGGCCACTTTATTGGAAACCCTTGGTGTAGTGTTTTGGTTCAGGTGCTGTTGTGTAGAAGGAGCTGCTGGACACTAGTTTCCACGTTTCGTGAAGGTTAAATATGAGGGTTAAAGAATGCAGTGCCTGCTTTCATCAACAGGGGTCAGAGCAGTGCGAGTGGAAAAGCTGGGGAAAGTGGTGTCAGTGATTCCAAAGCAGAGAGAGAGAGAGAGAGACACAGAGAGAGACACAGAGAGAGAGAGAGAGAGAGAGAGAGAGAGAGAGAGAGAGAGAGAGAGCGAGAGAGAGAGCTCCAGAATGTAAATCATACTAGAGATTACTGAACACCTCCCTTTGCTAGTCTTGGTTCCCCTCACTGGTTCTACAATTTGCATTGTGAGTCTATTAAGAGTTTTGGTTCTCTGTCCTTTTCAGTGGTTCCATCACTTGTTCTTTTAAATCTTAGTTCCACATCCTCTTAAACAGTTATCTTCTTTTGAGTCATGGTCTTTATGGTTCTACCACATGTCCTTTTGAGCCTCAGTTCCTCATAGTTTTTTTATAGTTTATTTTTTGGACTCTTTGTTCTGTTTAGTGGTTCTATCACATTCTCTTTTGAGTACTGCGTCATCTTAATGGTTCTTCCTCTTGGTTTTAAAGAGTTTCACCATTGGAGTCTTGGTTCGTCTTGGAGATTTACCTCTTGGAGTCTTGGTTCCTTTCAGTTGAACTAAGATCTTTTGCATCTTAGTTTGTTCTTGTGGTTCTGCCTTTGCTTTTTGAGTCTTGGTTCAGCTTGAATCAGCTCATTTTCCATACTGTCGAGTCATTTTCAAAAAAATGCACATATTGTTGGGCTTTATGAAGCTCTTAAATGTGCTTTAAGCACACTGTTAAGAGAACGTCAGCAAACACTTAGGGTTGGAATAACGAGCTGAGCAGGACAGGACGGAGTGAGTGAACAGATGAACCAGGTTTCAGCAATTATCTGCAGCCACTTTCCAGCAACATCATAACTCAAGGTAAAGCTCCGTAATAGGGCCTGTGTTTATGACCACTGGCGTGTGTGCATGTGTGTGTGTGTGTGTGTGTGTGTGTGTGTGTGTGTGTGTGTGTGTTTGTGTGTGTAAGTGCATCCATGAATCTGTCTAGTTATGACAGCAAAGGCATGTGTGTCTGTATTTGTGAGCACGTAGAGCAACAGGGAACAGTGAAGAGAACAGTGAAGAGAACAGTGAAGAGAACAGTTAAGAGAACATTTAAGGGTACAGTGAAGAGAACAGTGAAGGGAACAGTGATGAGAACAGTGAAGAGAACAGTGAAGGGTACAGTGGAGAGGACAGTGAAGAGAACAGTTAAGGGAACAGTGAAGAGAACAGTTAAGAGAACAGTTAAGAGAAGATTTAAGAGAACATTTAAGGGTACAGTGAAGAGAACAGTGAAGAGAACAGTTAAGGGAACATTGAAGAGAACAGTTAAGAGAACATTTAAGGGTACAGTGAAGAGAACAGTGAAGGGAATAGTGAAGAGAACAGTGAAGGGTACAGTGAAGAGAACAGTCAGGAGAACAGTTAAGGAAACAGTTAAGAGAACAGTGAAGGGAACAGTGAAGAGAACAGTCAGGAGAACAGTTAAGGGAACAGTTAAGAGAACAGTGAAGGGAACAATGAAGGGAACAGTACTGAATAATTTGGCCTGTAATGGAGGAGTTTGGATTGTACTGGGAGGAGTCTTTGTTATACTGGGAGGAATTAAAGTTGTACTGGGAGCAGTCCAAGCATACGTCCTATACTGGAAGGGGTTTTGGTGGTACTGGGAGGAATTAGGGTTGTAATGGGAGGAGTTTGAAACTACCTCCTGTAGTGAGAGGGATTGAACTGGGAATAGTTGGGGTCGTATTGGGGGAGTTGGGGTTATACTGGGAGTAGTTCAAGTCTAACTACTCTACTGGGAGGGGTCTGGGTTGTACTGGGTGGACTGTTTACCCTGCTATAAACATGGTTCAAATGAATCTCAAACCTCCTGGACTGGTTTGAGTGATGGGATTTGTGTCTGGTCTGGTTTAAACTGGCACTGTTATCCAGATATAACCCTGATTGTATTGGTTCATGGTGACGCTGTGTTGACGCTGTTTGTGTCTCTGCAGATGTTAGAACATCACACTGCGTAAGTCAATGAACCGAGCTGCTATTTGCTTTTAGGATTTCCTTTAGTAAACACGACGCCCACTGTTGTCACAGCGGAGGTGACCGAGGGACGGGGCAGCGATGCTGGCAGAAGCAGTGGGGGTATAAGAGCATCCACATCATCACAGCTAAGTGGCAGATGAAGAACTGCTGTCAAAGAGATTCAGGTTAGAGTGGCATCTGCTGTGTCAGAGGGGTGAAAACTGGACCTCGCCATCCGCCTCACTGTTCATCACCCTCACTGAGAAAGAGAGAGGCAGGACTTCTAATCCATGGGGAGATATCTTCCACACCTTCTGAGAAAAGCTGTTCTTCTCTTGGTCCTCTGGTCATATTTGCGATGTTCATTCCTTCGTGATGTACACTAATTGTTCTGCGGATTGGTGAAAAACATTTTAGAGATGGTTCCACTACTACGATGAGGTGAAGACCCTTTTTGAAGAACCGTCTGGATGCTTCAGTGGTTCTTTGCCTTGTCCGGGGATTCTTCAGATGAATGGAAAACAGAAGAGGGCTTCTACTGCTATTACGAGTCAAAGAACCCCTACTGAGCAGAGGGAAGCTGACTGTGATCTCCAGATGGAGATACAGGGATGAGGGCAGTGTGTCTGTTACAGTGTGTATGTAACCCCGCTCTGGAAACACTCTCAGTGCTCCATAAAACCCTGAAAGAGGCACTAAAATGGTGCAGGATCTTTATGGACTGTAGACTCCACCAGGCTGTCCTTCATTACCATCGTCCACTTCCACACACTCTGAGAAGAGTGACCCGTGGGGGGCTGTTTAGTGTGTGTGTGTGTGTGTGTGTGTGTGTGTGTGTGTGTGTGTGTGTGTTGATTCCTGTCTGTAAATGCTCTCTCTTCCATCATCCCACTTTCTGCCTTCCTTCCTTTCTTCACTGTGATGGAAATCGCATCTCACTGCCAGCATCGCCCTGCATCTCAATACACACCTCTCAGCACAGCAGCCATTTATCACACACACACACACACACACACACACACACACACACACACACACACACACACACACACACACACACACACACACATACACACACACAAACACAAACACACATAGAGGATCTCTCAAAGTTCTACTTTGGAAGATGATTTACATTCTGGAGCTCTCTCTCTCTGTCTCTCACTCTCTCTCTCTCTCTCTCTCTCTCTGTCTCTCTCTCTCTCTCTCTCTCTCTCACATTCTCTCCTCTCTCCTCTCTCTGTCTCTCCTCTCTCTCTCTCTACCTCATGGCACCAATTTCTCAGAAGGGTTTTCGGGCATTGCTGATAAAGTGGGTCAGGAGAAAGGGGCCCAGCTCTATTTTATCAGAAACCATTTTCATGAGTCCCTATGAAGGTAGAGGCGCTTCTCTCACACACACACACACACACACACACACACACACACACACACACACACACACACACACACACACACACACACACACACACACACACACACACACACACACACACACACACACACACACACACCCCAAATTGACAAAAGAGGTTCCCTCTCTGCATGCACTGAAGGAACCCACTGTAATGCCAGGCGTCGTTATACCACCGAACACTGAACACTCGGAGCTGTAACCCGAACAGACAGATGGAAATCTGGACGAGAAAGAGGAGAAGAAAGTGCGGAGTTCCCCCTGCAGGCCTCCGCCTGTCACGGCTCTCTGAACCTCCATCATCCTGACAGCGGAGCCCCGGCTCCAGTGTTAACATTTGTCTGCATGTCATTCACGTCTTCTCCAGAGGAACGGGGGCCTTGATTAAAACACACACACACACACATGCACACACACACACGCGCACACACACACACATATGCACACACAAACACACTCTCTCTCTCTCTCTCTCCCTGAAAAATATTTATAGGAGACACATGCCAGATATTGTTATTTTCAGGAGATCAGAGTCTGCTCACATTTGTCTTCATTTGAGATGGAAATATGAACTGAATTTAGATATTTGCCTGAATTTGATTAAAAAATGACTGTTATTGTAGTTTTTAACACTTTACATCTCAGAAATCCTAGTAAATTAGTGATCATCAAGTGCTGATTTTCAGAATATTGGTCCAATAGTGGTCTCCACACACCCCTCGCTTGTGTCCTTTATTATTGCTTGCTTGTTAATCATGTGCATGTATCAGCATTATCACCTTCACGGGACTTTTATTCTGAAAAAAGAGAGCAAACAGTCCCTCTCTTCTCATTTGCTTGGTAACCCCCATATGTGACTCAGTGATGTCAGTGGCCCCACCTCAGGTCTGTATGCAGGTCAAACATGTACACATGGTCAGAGCAGTAAACATGCACTGGAATCTGCGCCACAGGCCATGGAAACCTTACCAGCATCTAGTTGAGACATTCCTGGGAATGTGTGTGTGGGAGCATTATCCTGCTGAGATGCCAGACGGAAGCCCTGACATCAGAGGAGACACGTGTCACTGAGCTGTTAGTGTCCCTCTTATCACTCCTAGGGCTGACCGACATGTGGTGGCTCCCCGGATCATCACACCACCAATGGCAGGAGGTACACTACCCAAAAGTAGCCTTTTACAGGGTAGTGGAGGAAGCACTTTACACCCTCTTGTGGCAAGACCCAGGGACAAATGTCTATAATACTGTTGGGCTTACACACACACACACACACACACACACACACACACACACACACACACACACACATACAGAGATACACACATTAACATATGCATGCGAACAGAGCTCTAACAGATGTTCATGCTGTGTCCAGATGTTGAACAAAGCCATTCCACCACGTGCGTAAAAACATTTGCGTCTGCTTACGTGAGCGAGTGGAAGAGATTAGGGTGGGACGTAAACCGGGTTGTATAACACTCTATATATGCATAAGAACATTACTCGGAACTGCCTTCAGTCTGACCTCACACTGTCTGACCACGACCAAAGCTCACGGGACCTCAGAGAGGACACGGTTTAGAGGACACAGAAAATAAATCTGACCCTTCATCGCTGCTGTAGATGTGTTTCATATGAACTTGTAGCAAATACTTTATAAAATACGCTTATTTATAACATTATGACCATGTTTCTCCTCTCGCTGTCCATCCAATCAGCTCCTCTGATCACACAGGAGCTCTTTGTGGTTCCTATAATTCCAGACTGTAGTTCATCTCTGTTTCTCCTGCAGACTTTATTCTCCTCCTTTCACCCCTGATCTTCAATGATCAGGACCCCACAAGACCACCACAGAGCAGATATTATGTGGGTGGTGGGTCGTCTCAACTTTTCTGTCACACACACTGACATGGTGGTGGTGTGTTAGTGTGTGTTGCTGGTACGAGTGGATCACACGCAGCAGTGCAGTGTCTATAAAAAGGTTATGAACTAATATAATCGTGATACTGGTGTCTGGTCTGGGTTGTTCAGCTCCAGATTCCCTCTTTGATGTGAATATCGTTCTCCACTTCTGAAGAAAATCCCACTACTCCGGCTGCGCCCAGATCAGCAAGAAGAAACAAAAAAAGAGCTCTCCAAATCCACAGCAGCCCTAATCTCGCTCACAAGGATATTCTCTCTCTCTTTCTCCTCCTCTCTCTCTCTCTCTCTCTCTCTCCCTCTCTCTCTCTCTCTCTCTCTCCCCCTCTCTCTCTCTCTCCTCTCTCTCCTCTTCCTCTCTCCCTGTCTCTCTCTCTCTCTCTCTCTTTCTCTGCCTCCCTCCCTCTCTCACCCTATCTTCTACCTCCCTCCCTCATTCTCTCTCTCTCTCTGTAATATGTATGTATGTATGTATATGTATATGTGTAGCATTGTGTGTGTGGCAAATATGTGCCATGTGGTTTTGTATGTGGCGACATGTGTGTATGTAGTATGCCCGAGTAGCCAAATAAGCCAAATATGCCTTATGTATATGTGTATGTCTCTCTCTGTCTCTCTCTCTCTGCCTCTTTCCTCTATCCCCTCCTCCCTCTCTCATTCTCTCTCTCTCTCTCTCTCTCTCTCTCTCTCTCTCTCTCTCTCTCTCTCTTTCTGCTCTTTCCTCTATCCCCCTCCTCTCATTCTCTCTCTCTCTCTCTCTCTCTCTCTCTCTCTCTGTGTCTGTTTCTCTCTCTCTCTCTCTCTCTCTCTCTCTCTCTCTCTCTCTCTCTCTCTCACTACGTTTATTCTGTTGTTAGTAAAGATCAGCGGCTGAGAGGAGGATCCATGCTTTCCATAACACACTCAGGAATGTGCATCAAGACATTAATAATGATAACAATATCACACACTCATCACATCACTCACTCCTTCCCTGCTGAAGGTCATTATAACTCAAACACCAGCAGCATCACCTGACCTTCACGCGACTACAGCGCTTCAGCACCACGGACAGCGACAGAGACCCCTCGGTGCTGAACGGTCCCACTCCACTCAGACTGAACAGGGTAATTCAGGATCTGTTCGTCTCCGCCGTGGAGATGCAGGGACGCTATAATCAGAACCATCAGCAGCTGTAAAGCATGAGGCAGTTACTCACAGAGGTGTACAGGTACCCCTCGCTGTTCATGCCCAGATAAAGCCCCGTCTTGGCCCCCTGGATCGCCACTATCCGCAGACCCACAGGAATCAAGTTGAACTGTGCTGGAGAGAGAGGAAACACACACACACACACACACACACACACACACACACACACACACACACACACCCACATAAAATATCTATGTGAGGGGTTTCATTAACACTGTACTGCAGCTTTAATGTCAGCTATCAAAGGAAAACCTTTACACAACTTTAGACTGAGCTGCTTACACACACACACACACACACACACACACACACACACACACACACACACACACACACACCTTGACTCTTCTTAAGTATTTTTCTGGTTAACAGTTAAGAGTATTTAGATTGAGTTTCCACTACAGGATCTACTAGGATTCTGTTAGTAACTATAATTAATAATTCAGACGCCTCTATGAGTTTTACAGTGTCCACTATGGAGTATTCAGTGTCCCATTAGTGTCCACTATGTACTTATGAATTAACTGGTATATATTATGAATTGTTTAACATCTAAATTGGCTTTGCATTTTAAAAGCACGGTGTCCATGAAGTTGTTCAGTCCTGTTATTTAACCGCTGGTGTAACGGAGGTTAAATCAAAGTGACAAAGTGTAAACTCTGCCCTTTTTCGTGGTTTAAGCAGAGTCCTCTCACATTATCAAAAAAGATCAGACAGGAAGACAGAGATCGACAGAGACACAGAGAGAGGGGAGGGCAGGGTGAAGGGAGGATTATCATAATGTAGGAAAGAAGAGGACGAGGGATAAAAAGGACAGAACAAGGGAGAAGGACAAGAGAGTGACATGGAGGAGATAAAAGTAATATGGAGGCATAAAAGAGGAGAGAGAAGGAGAGAGACAGAAGAAAAAGAAGGTCAGGAGACTTTCTGTTCTCACTCAGTTCCCTTTTAAGTGAAAAAAAAATAGTTGCACCCAGAAGGACGTGTGGGATTCAGTTCTGTTGTGAAGGAAGATGAAGGTGATCAGGATCAATAACTGATGATAACTGTCGTCTGATCTGATCAGTATTTATTGATCTACTCATACAGAAGTGGTGTCTCTCAGAACGGCGTCGGGTTTAACGCGACATCCCAGACGTCTCTGCATGGAGTTGTAGAGGTTCCTAATGGTGTCCTGTGATGATCCATCCCATGCAGCTTGAATGTTCTCACTCAGTTCTGCAGATGGTGTGGTAGGGGTGGAGTGTTGATAGAGCGTCCAATAGCGTCCCACACATTTTCAATCAGGGACAGGTCTGGAGATGATACGGCCATCCAAGGAATACATCACTCACAAAGGATACTACCAACACAAAAGCATGAGTCACCATGAAAAGCACATGCCATAGGACGACCTTATATAGTCAGTCAGGTATACCTACAGCCACTCACTGGCCACTTTATTAGAAACACCTACATCAACTCACTGGCCACTTTATCAGAAACACCTACATCAACTCACTGGCCACTTTCTCAGAAACACCTGCATCCACACACTGGCCACTTTATTAGAAACAGCTGCATCCAATCACTGGCCACTTGGGCCACCATGCAAAGAGCAGCTTTGAACTGCAGAAACTGATCATTGATGAAGCTCTACAAGACAGCTAACAAACTGGTCACCAGCAGACGATCTACAGTCTCTGCCTGAACACCAGTAAAGTGGAACCACTAGAGCTGGGTTCTGGTGATACTGGTGAATTCTCCACTGTTCTGACTGAGATTTTGATATTAAATAATTACATCCTGCTGATCTTGTCTATTGATTCTAAATGGCTGTAATGTGTGTAGGGTCATATGTGCTGTGTGTGTGTGTGTGTGTGTGTGTGTGTGTGTGTGCGTGTGCGTATGTGTGGAGAGGGCTTATATGGCCATCGATCACATGGGCCAGCTTTAGTGAAATGAGCCTAAAGCCGGCGCCAGGAGCCAGTGGCAGGGTGTAAAACATCTGGCATCATGCCAGACATGAAAGCCAAACATATGCCAACTGTGGGCTTTCAAATTAATTATCATCGAAAATCTGACAGAAGAACAGGGACAGAGGACCGAGACAGAGTGAGGATGAAGACAGTGAGAAACAAGCATCTATCTACACCATCAATAAAATAGTCACACAAATAGTTTCCTGCAGAAGGACGTGTGGGCTTCAGTTCTGTTGAGAAGGAAGATGAAGGTGATCAGGATCAATAACTGATGATAACTGTCGTCTGATCTGATCAATATTTATTGATCTACTCATACAGAAGTGGTGTCTCTCAGGACGGCGTCGGGTTTAACGCAACATGCCAGACGTCTCTGCATGGAGGTGTAGAGGTTCCTGATGGTGTCCTGTGATGATCCATCCCATGCAGCTTGAATGTTCTCACTCAGTTCTGCAGATGGTGTGGTAGGGGTGGAGTGTTGACAGAGCGTCCAATAGCGTCCCACACATTTTCAATCAGGGACAGGTCTGGAGATGCGACCGACCACAGTATAGTATGTGTCTTCAAGACGAGATCTTGAGACGACAGCAGTGTGTGGACGAGTGTTGTCCTGTTGGAATAGAGCACCGGAGTGTGTGTTCAGAAAAAGTAGAACCACTGGTTGCAGAACCTCATTAACGTAGCGTTGATCTGTTAAAGTGTCTGTAATGAAGATCAAAGGTGATCTGGCATCGTACAAAATTGTACCCAGACCATCACACCAGACCTTCTGGACGTGACAACAAACAGTTGAGCTTGGCGCTGACCACACTGCCTCCATGCACAGATTTGTTGGTCGTCTCCACCAAACACACACACACACACACACACACACAAACTTACAGAAGGAGCTGCTCTCGTCCCTTGTGCCGTCCATGGTGCCATCCGGCTGCATCTGGAGGTAGTATCCATGCTGGCTGTACAGTCGGGTGACGATGCCTTTCAGCTGAGGCTCTGCAAAAACACAAACCCACACACACACAAGTCATACACACACACATCCTCGGGAGACAGCCATCAGAGTGTGTGCACAGCGCAGGACACACAGGAGCTGTTTACACAGTTTGTCCCTCGTCCAAACACTGTTGTGGTTTGTTTTACTGTAGTTCTACAGTCTGTTCCCGTTCAGAATTAACTGGATTTGCTGGAAAGGACGTGTTCTGACAGATTACACGGATTACCTGAGGAACGTTCTTTATTACAGTAAATCCCTTCACAGCGCTGTGACTTCGTTCCTGGTATTAATGTAAGAGGAACCTACTTTAGAACAATGTTCTCAAATTTCGAATAAAAAGGGAAAACATCCAGGAATTGTTTTCTCATTATTAACTAACGATAGTTCTGTTTGGACGGGGACGTGGGGTGAGGATGTTTTTCCTGGAGTGTCTCTGTGTTTTAGGCCGGTCTGAATGCGCCACGTTAGTCATTTTTCCTGCCTGCGTTCTGAAATTCCCACATATCCTCTGGAGAAAGAGTGTTCAGCCGGATTTCCCAGTACTGAGATGATGAGGAGATGTTTAGGCTCAGACACCTCAGGTTGCTCAAGTCTGTGGCAAACATATCATTATGAAATATAATGAATTGATGAAATTATGAACAAAAATGAACTTTCACTGGATCCACAGAAGAATGAAGCCTTGGTGTAGATGGCGATGAGCAGCTGTTGTTCTCAGCTTGACTGAAGACCATTTCTTTCAGAGCATTTAACTCATTAAAGGATTATAATTATACGGAATCTTGTGGGAATCAAGGTCCCCGAGCTGACATTTGTATTTGGCAGCATCTTAGCTTGAGGTATCTCTGGATTCTGGCGTCTACAGACTAGTTAAGGATATTTTCCGAGTGAACAGCAAAGCACTTTGGTATGTCGCTCGGGATACGAGCGTCTGCCAAATGCCACAAATGTAAATGTAAAGGTAATGGTTGTCACGGCAACTTTACAGACGTCAAATGTGCTCTGCAGTTTGATTGGAAGTGAATGTTGTTCTGTTCGTCCAGAATGATTTACGCAGTGCACAGAACAGCTACAGGGATCAAGCCATGACGAAATCTAAAAATGGAGAGACCTGGTTTTCATTGGACAGCAGTGACATCTAATGTTCTGTTAAATGAAAGATATTCTGCCCCTTAAAGGGGTTTTCGCATCTGGATTCATGTTCATCAACCTATTTGAAAGTTGAACAAGTTCCACATTCCCAGTCCAGCTCAGTCCGAGCCCAGTTAAAATACCCATGCTCTAAATAAAATCACACAACCTGCTGGAAGCCTGGTCTAATTTAGTCTCTTTATTCAGAGCACAGGTGGTTCGCCACAGTCTCCTGCAGCCCTGAGAGCCTGGAGTCTACAGCATAAGCCTGGGACACGAGAAGACCCATACGAAACCAAATACATGGACATACAAACATATATTTAATAAGACAATTAAAAATATATGTCTTACATACATCATACACAATGCAAATTTGCCACTTCTAGACTGAGAACAGTCCACCAACCAGAAATGTCCAGCTAACAGCGTCCTGTGAGCACTGATGAAGGACTAGAGGACGACCAACACAAACTGTGCAGAAACAGATGAGCTTCTGTCTCTGACTTTACATCTACAAGGTGGAGACACTCGGTAGGAGTGTCTGATAGAGTGGACAGTGAGTGGACACAGTGTTTAAACACTCCAGCAGCACTGCTGTGTCTGATCCCATCACACCCACGTAATATCTGCTCTGTGGTGGTCCTGTGGGGTCCTGATCATTGAAGATCAGGGTGAAAGGAGGAGAATAAAGTCTGCAGAGAAACAGATGAACTACAGTCTGTGATTACAGAACCACAGAGAGCTCCTGGGCAAGAGATGTAAAAAATGGAGGTGGTGTTAATGTTATGGCTGATGGGTGCAGTCCTTTAAATGAACAGTTTGCTGCCCAATAGCTGATCACCGTTATTCTTAGAGGCAGTTCAGGTCAGAGAAGGACCAAAAAAAGTGAAAGAAAGTCTGCTGCATTAAAGATGTATTAGAATCACGCGCTTATTTGTGAGGGGGAACAGAAGGAGAACAGGGGCTGAATGTTTTATGAGCTGTGTCCCTCCGGACAACTTCTGATCATTTGAGAAAGGAAGGGGAAGAAGAGCATTAATGGCCTTTTTGGTTCAATCTGTGCAAAGATCTACAGCCGTGCACTTTTCCTGACTGCAGCCTCCGTGTGAAGGTGAGCTGAGGAATTACAGCTGTCTGCAAAAATGTCAGGCCCTTGAATGTTCTCACTCGGTTCTGCAGACGGTTCTGCAGGGGTGGAGTGTTGATAGAGCGTCCATTAGCATCCCACACATTTTCAATAAGGGACAGGTCTGGAGATGAGACCGACCACGGCGTCGTATCTGTGTCTTCAAGATGAGATCTTGAGACGGCAGCAGTGCGTGAACGAGTGTCGTCCTGTTGGAATAGAGTGGAACAGTGCACCACCTTCGTAACTCTATATAATTAATGGGTTCTGCTTTGCCTTTCTTACCAGCATAAGAAAGTGTGATGGCTGGCCTTTGTTGCAAAGAGAGATACAAGGTTTTTGTAGAACAGTGAGGATTTTCATTTAGGATACATAGTGCATAGAGACATACGCTCCGCCAGGGAACATCGGAACTATATAATGCGACTGAGCTCTATTAAAGACAGGGACAATTCTTATTGGTAGAGACATGGCCCTGCTGTCCATATGTAAACCTATAGCCTTGTCTCCACACATGTGATTAGAATGAATCCCTATTCATCAGGAAGTCAAAGTTAGGTTCTAAGATTGACGTTGTGCTAAATGACCTGCCCACCAGCGGAATGGATGTGTGAGGGAGGGATGTGTGTGTGTCTCATTTTGTGTATGAGTCCTTCTGTCTCCCTGCTGTCACACCATCACTCACTATGCAGTGCAGCACTGCAGAATCTGCTGAACTTTTCCCACGACCTGCAGAGAACTTCAATAGATTTCACCACCATCCTGAGAAAGCCCTCATAGTCACCAAGGTGCGCAAGGCTCTGTATATATACACCAATCAGCCATAACATTATGACCACCTCCTTTTTCAACATTCACTGTCCTTTTTGTCATCCTTTCACCCTGATCTTCAATGATCTTCGGGACCACCACAGAGCAGCTATGATGTGGGTGGTGGGTCATTCTCAGCACTGCAGTCACACTGACCTGGTCGTGGTGTGTTAGTGTGTGTTGCTGGTACGAGTGGATCAGACACAGCAGTGCTGCTGGAGTGTTTAAACCCCTCAGTGTCACTGCTGGACCGAGAACAGTCCACCAACCAGAAATATCCAGTTGACAGTGTCCTATGAACATTGATGAAGGACCATGACCCACCACCCACATCATATCTGCTCTGTGGTGGTCCTGTGGTGTCCTGATGATTGAAGATCAGGGTGAAAGGAGGAGAATAAAGTCTGCAGAGAAACAGATGAACTACAGTCTGGAATTATAGAACCACAAAGAGCTCCTGTGTGATCAGAGGAGCTGATAGGATGGACAGAGAGAGAAGAAACAAGACATAATGTTATGGCTGATAATTGCATGTCCAAATTTTTGTGGACATCCCTTTCACCTACTTTAAGTTGCACCTATTGCTTACACAGATGTGCAAATGCACACACAGCTTGTCTAGTCCCCATAGAGAAGAACTGCCAATAGTGTAGGATTCTCTTGAGCAGATAAACCAGCATGATCCTATTGGCACCATGTCTAATGTATTGAGCTGTGGAGCCCTGAACTGTGCTCTCTGGAACGATGGAGCTCCATCCAAGAGTTTTGAGATGAGTTGGGGATGAGGTGCGATTAACAGGTGGGTTGATCCAGTTGGACCTGAGCAGGAAGAGCACTTCAGGGACCTCCAGGACCTTGAGGTCCCCCAGCAGCAGAGTTCCCCACCCCTGCGAAGACCTGACAGTCCTTTGCTGCAGTGACACATAGGTCATTGGGAAACCCCCTATTAAGATAATGATACATGTATGAGTGAGTGTGTGTGTGTGTGTGTGCGTGTGTGTGTGTGGTCCTCTATAATCGACACTGGGGTGTGTGTTAAGCTCTGAAACAGCTCTCTCAGCTCCTCCAGCCCAGCCTGTCTGTAATGATGTAAGAGCTATTAGGCCTTGTGAATTAAAGCCATTAACGAGTGTCATTACCGTCGCGCACGCCACCGAGGGCAGGAAATTATTTGTATTGGTCGATACTCAGCTCTTAATCAAACCAGCGAGTGAATGAACGAGTGAGTGAGCATGACAGAGAGGAACAGGCTTCAGTATTATCATAAGACATCAAGTAGGGATTGTTCAAGGTAATCAAAGCTGTATTCTGTTCAGACATGAGTTACTGTCCCCTTACTGTTAAAAAAAAGGACACAGTGGGGGTCGGAGTGGCTCAGTGGTCTAAAGTGCAGGCAGGGACACTGGGGACAGGGTTGGGTAATAGAAAAAAACCCTGGGGGACCCTGGGGACAGGGTTAGATAACACAAAAACACTGGGGGACACATGGGACAGGGTTGGGTAGTACAAAAAATGATGAGGCACATTGGAGACAGGTTTGGGCAATACAAAAAACACTGGGGGACCCTGAGGACAGGGTAAGATAATACAGAAACACTGGGGGACACTGGGGACAGGGTTGGGTAATACAAAAACAGTAAGGACACTGGGGACACTGGGTAACAGACAAACACTGGGGGACACGGGGGACACTGAGGACAGAGCTGAGTAATATAAAACAACAGTGATTAGGCTCTAACTGTACCTCACAAACAGCAATCAGCCATAACATTAAAACCACTGGCACATTAAAACCACTGGCAGAACTTGTCAACGGGGACTAGATAAGCTGTGTGTGAATCTACACACGTGTGCAACAAGTACCAAACTGTTCTAGATGACTGAATCGGAACATAACACTCTAAAACATAAGGCAGGTCTTCCTGGTATCCGGTGGTCCTACCAAAAGTGCCCCAAAGAGTGACAGCTTGGGAGTTCCAAGGCTCAGTGATGCTCATGGAGGTCCCACGTCACAACTTACAGGACTTTAAGGTTCTGCTTTAATGTTAGTCTTGGAGCAGAGGCCACAGGACACCTTCAGAGGACTTGTGGAGTTTGGAGTCCCTCAGTGCTAGATAGGTAGGGAACTTCTTAAACAGAGGTAACTCTATGGAGTTTCCCAGGTGGACTGTTTATCTGGCTGCTGGAGAGAATGCAGAGAGGACAAGCAGTGTGTAAAGCTGTATGTGTGTGTGTGTGTGTGTGTGTGTGTGTGTGTGTGTGTGTGTGTGTGTGTGTGTGTGTAGCACTCAGCTCCAGTCCTGTTACAGATGGCAATTATTTTAGAATTCGCTGGGTCTCGGCCAGAGCCACTCTGGATATACATCAAGTGAGGAACGTCGTGCTGAGCAGGCTTGTCCTCCACCAAATACAGCCACTCAAACACAGTTCAACTCAACGGCTCGCTAACACACTAACACAGGGCTGCCAACTCTCACACACTGGCAGAGACAGTAACTCAGATAACTGCAGTGACCATACATTTAGTTTTCTAAAAAGAGGACATTGGGGACAATGTGCGTCTAACTCCTAAGCAACCAAAGTCCTTTCTCACGATGGATAATTTTAATGTTCATGAGTCCATCATCAGGAGAACACAGAACAACAACGCCTGGTAGTAGACATGGTGCCAATAGGGCCATGTTTGACTGCTCCAGAGAGTCCTATTCTATTGGCAGCACGTCTCTACAGGGATTAGACAAGGTGTGTGCATTTGCACATCTGTGCCAGTAACAGATGTCTAAGAACGTAGAAAGGGAAAAGATCCTAAAAGAAGGGACCATTGAGACGAGTGTAGTGCCGGTGTGTCTTGCCAAGCTCCTGACTCAATGCTGATGCTGTCTGATGTCTCATCACTCAGGGGAGTGTGCTTCTGAAGACATAATTAAGACTGCAATAAGCTGGCCATGCAAATCACTTTTGTCACGCGCAAATCCAACCGCCGCTGTCCGCACAGCGTTACAGATCACCTCTGTGTAAATTAGAACCGACAATCAAACAGAACAGTCCCCTGTTTCGCACTTCACCTACAGAAGTCACAGCTACTGACAGTTACGACAAAAGCATGCTGTGATAATGTTAATTAAAGGGCTCATATCATGAAAAATCAATGGATGTCTCTCATTAGGGTGAATATTAATAACTCTAAATGTAGGTATTGTGATATACACTGAGGAGGAGGAGCTACAATCTCTAATTAGGGTGAATATTAATAACTCTAAATGTAGGTATTGTGATATACACTGAGGGGGAGGAGCTACAGTCTCTCATTAGGGTGAATATTAATAACTCTAAATGTAGGTATTGTGATATACACTGAGGAGGAGGAGCTACAGTCTCTCATTAGGGTGAATATTAATAACTCTAAATGTAGGCATTGTGATATACACTGAGGAGGAGGAGCTACGGTCTCTCATTAGGGTGAATATTAATAACTCTAAATGTAGGTATTGTGATATACACTGAGGGGGAGGAGCTACAGTCTCTCATTAGGGTGAATATTATTAACTCTAAATGTAGGTATTGTGATATACACTGAGGAGGAGGAGCTACAGTCTCTCATTAGGGTGATATTAATAACTCTAAATGTAGGTATTGTGATATACACTGGAGGGGGAGGAGAGCTGCTAGCCCTCATTAGGGTGAATATTAATAACTCTAAATGTAGGTATTGTGATATACACTGAGGGGGAGGTTCTTCACTCATCAATCAACATCTGCAATCTGAGCTGCACAAATGCCTGTTTAGAATTTGCTGTGATGTCACAAAACGTTACAGTTTAGCTTCCAAGTCAAACTCAGGAATGAAATTAGGCACAATAGAGGTCAAGCAATCAGAACCAAGCTCATTCACATTTCAGTCTAACAGAACCACAGTAAACAGAACCACAGTAAACAGAACCACAGTAAACAGAACGATAGAGGCTGGAAACGGTGATGGTCTGGTTTCAGTATCCCGCGTACAGGGGGGATATATCAGTTGTTGAAGCAGTAGGAATCTGAGACACTTTGAGAAGAACCAAACTGTGGTGTTCCTTTAAAAGCCTGAGCTGAGATGGGGGGACGGGGGTCTGGGCTTGATCAATACAGGTTAAGTGCGTGCACCTGCAGTGGTGCTGTGCCATTTCTCCGTCGTGCTGAGGGTAAATCCAGCGTCCGGCCACTGCAGCTCGGCTCATCTTGATAAAGGAGAGAGGAGTAATTATAGCTGCTGCTTCAGTGAGCAGCCAAGGGCATTTCCACTGCATTCACACTGACACTGAAATACCGGGGCTTCCCTCGCTCACCCAGCCTTCATTACCAGGACTTCCCACCTCTCTGACTCGCTTTTCTCTCCATCTTCCTCTACCTCTCTATATATCTCTTCTTTTCTCTGCCCCTCTCTCTCTCTAACAACAATAACAGCAACAATAATGACAAACAGTGGCAACAAGACTAAAAAATATACGTCTAAAGGCTTGTGGACACCCCTTCAGCTACTTTAAGCTGAACCCATTGCTGACACAGATGTGAAAATGCACACGCAGTGCGTCTGGTCCCTGTAGAGAAGATCTGACAATTGAATAGGACTCTCTGGAGCAGATAAACCTGAATTTATTGGCACCATGTTTAATGCCACGCGTAGGTTAGAGGGATATAAAGCAGTGGAACTGTGTTGGTATGCTTTTGTTGCTGAATGCAATCAAATTCTCACTGCAATGCTCCAAAATGTAGTAGAGAGCCTTCCCTGGACAGTAGAAACTCCAACAAAAGCATGGAAATCTCTCTGTCTTCTCTGAAAATGATGTAACGATCAGGGCCGGGTGCTGAAGCGTTAATGTCCACTGTGTCTCATTTGACCACGTGCAGGACGCTGAACACAGTGTCTTGTCTGGAGCGGATCATTTCCGCCAGTAGTGTCAGTTAGGCTGCTTTTGGGTTTATGAATATTAATCTGCAGCCACAGTGGAGCCTCTCGGGGGGCTGCATGGTCGTGATGTCCTTGTCACGTCATTCAAAGCCCTCGATGACTGTCCCTGGAGACAGCTGGCAAGTCAAGTTCTTTAACTGAGGGCTGTGATTTAACCAAATATGAGAACAGAAATGGATCAGCGGCGAGAGGGGGGTGGGCCGGTGGTGGAGGAGATAGGGATAAAATGGAAATGAGAAATCGTGGTGTAAGCATTAAAGGCCTCGTGAAGAATAGTGCCGACCGCGCAGGCTCGATATCAGTGGTGGTTTGGGCGTAAGTGAATACACCATTGCTTGTTTGATCGTTTCGTTTTTCCCCAAGCTTTGCAGGACTAAGCGTGTTCTGTTTGGGACAAAACAGTTCTGCAATCTGAGGCTCTGTCCGAGACTCCATGTATGAAAACTGCAGCTGAGCTTCAGCTGGTGCTGTGGGTGCAGTGGAACCCAGTGGAACCAGCACATACCCCCACTCCTTTACCACAGCAAAACCATTCCCTGAACATCAGTTTCTCAGTGGTCACCCTAGTACCCCATTATTCTAGACCACTATCACACAATCCATAGTCTGTTCCTCCAACGGACACACAAACCCATCACCACATTATCGCAAACTGCTGACACCACAAATGCTGTTACATCAGCTAACAGATGCCCACCTACCGCTACAATATACGCTCTATATACTGTTCACTATAATAGTGCTCTGTATACCGTTCACTATAATAGTGCTCTGTATACCGTTCACTATAGTGTTTGTATATCGTTCCACTAAAATAGTGCTCTTGCATACTGTTCACTATAGCAGTGCTCTATATACTGTTCACTATAATAGTGTTTGTATACGGTTCACTATGGCAAGGCAAGTTCTGTATACGTTCACTTATATAGCAGTGCTCTATATACTGTCTACTATAATAGTGCTCTGTATACTGGTCACTATAATAGTGCTCTGAATATCACTGTCTTCACTATAATAGTGTTTGCATACTGTTCACTAAGGGTCAGTGCCCAGTTGTCATTTTGCTGCATTAAGTGACTGTTCAGAGGCTGAAGTGTTTGAAAGTGTTTTCATTTGTTGTGAGAAATGTCAATCAGTGTTGGAACCTAGTCTCACCTGCTGATTGGTGTTTGGTCTGTGGAGAGAGAGAGAGAGAGAGAGAGAGAGAGAGAGAGAGAGAGAGAAAAATAAGCAGGGGTTTGGAAGAAAAATTCTGGAGTTTAGGTGTAAAATGGTTGTACTGATGGTTCAGCTGGGTTTCAGTCACAGAACGTGCAGAGACTCATATAAGATTGGAGAGAGTGAAAACCAATGCTTCCAGGCCGCCCAACCAGTCAGCCGAACTCCCAGTCAGTCCAACTCCCAGTCAGCCGAACTCCCAGTCAGTCCAACTCCCAGTCAGCCGAACTCCCAGTCAGTCCAACTCCCAGTCAGCCGAACTCCCAGTCAGCCAGACTCCCAGTCAGCCCAACCAGTCAGCCGAACTCCCAGTCAGCCGAACCAGTCTCCCACAGTGATCTGAATCAGTGTGACTGGGCGGAGTTACTGGTGTCTCCTCTTCGCGAGGAGTTGAGGAGAGCAGATAGAGCTCAGACCTCCTCTCTGCCCTCCATTCACCACCCTGACCCCAGCTCACACCTACAGGTCGATTTGTTTACTGCTTGTTTTCAGTTTGTTTGGCTTGTTTACCGTTTTACAGTTTACAGTTAATTTAGTTTGTTTACCATTTGTTTGCAGTTTGTTTAATTTGTTTACAGTATGTTTGCACTTCGTTTACACATTTGCTAATGTTCGTTTACAGTTTGTTTACAGTTGGGTTACAGTAAGCTTAATACTGTTTTATACAGTGTGTTTACAGTTGGTTACAGTGTGTTTACCGTTTTACAGTGTGTTTACAGTTGGTTTACAGTGTGTTTACCGTTTTACAGTGTGTTTACAGTTGGGTTACAGTGCGTTTACCATTTTACAGTGTGTTTACAGTTGGTTTACAGTGTGCTTCACCGTTTGCCAGTTTGTTTGGCGAGCAAAGCGGCAGTTTGTTTACTGTTTACAGTGTGTTTACAGTTGGTTTACAGGTGTTACTGTTTTACAGTGTGCTACAGTTGGTTTACAGTGTGTTTACTGTTTTACAGTGTGCTACAGTTGGTTTACAGTGTGTTTACTGTTTGTAGTTTGTTTACATAGTTAGGTTACAGTGCTTGTTTTACTGTTTTACAGTGTGTTACAGTTGCTTACATAGTTTGTTTACTGTTTTACAGTTTAGTTTACATAGTTGGGTTACAGTGCTGCTTACTCATTTTACAGTGTGTTTACAGTTGGTTTACAGTGTGTTTACCGTTTTACAGTTTGTTTACAGTTAGGTTACAGTTTGTTTACCGTTTTACCAGTGTGCTTTACAGTTGCTTACAGTTTGTTTACCGTTTACAGTTTGTTTACAGTTGGTTACAGTGTAATACTATTTACAGTTTGTTTACAGTTAAGCTACAGTTGTTTACAGTTACAGTTTGTTTACTTTACAGTTTACATAGTTGGGTTACAGTGCGCTACTATTTACAGTGTGTTTACAGTTGGTTTGGCAGTGTAAGCTGGCAGTTGGTTTACAGTGTTTACCGTTTACAGTTTGTTTACAGTTAGGTTGCAGTTTGTTTACCGCTTGCCAGTGTGTTTACAGTTACTACAGTTTGTTTTACCGTTTTACAGTTTGCACAGTTGTCATAAGTGTGTTTTACCGCTTTTACAGTGCGTAAGCTTACAGTTGTCACACAGTGTGTTTACTGTTTTACAGATTACACAGTTGTTACAGTGTGTTTACTGCCTTACAGTGTGTTTACCGGTTTTACAGTTTGTTTACAGTTGTCACAGTGTGTTTACATAGCTCTTATTGGTGCGTGTTTACAGTTGTTACAGTGTGTTTACCGCTTTACAGTTATACTACATGCACTAATTTTAATTGAACACTCCACCAGTAGCACATTTGTCCAGTTTAATGGGCGTGGGCCCACAGGATTGTGTATTTATTTTATTTATCAGATAAATTCTGATGTATATATTAATTCTGGGTAAATCCTTTTTGTTTTCAGCTGGAGTTAAAATTAGGAAATTTACAGTGTTAAACCTGTTTGACTAGTATATTTTATTATAAGTATCATCAACACAGAGGTCTCTGTTTATCCTGAATTATTCAACTCACCGCACTGCTATAGCTCAGCCTAAAGGAAGGGGGGGCGCTATGTTCTTATAACAGAAATTTATATAGTTCCATAGAAATCAAATCTCTTATATATGATTTCTATATTAGTGCTCTGTTTATTGCCTCTATTTAGTGCATCCCATAATAGGGACTATGTACTGCGTCGCGTTTTATAATACACGGTTCTTGGATAGTGTTCTTTATAGTGGTAATGCATACTGTCTCTTGAGAGATTTGCATACTTTGTAATAGTATAGTGTTTCTAATATAGTGTTCTTCAAAATAGTGCTCTTTATGATGTTGTTCTGTGGTGTTCCTCATGATAGTGATTTATACACTGTTCACTATGATAATGAACTGTGTAATAGTGTTCTATAGTTTTCCTCGTAATGGTGATCTACATACTGTTTTATATGTCCTTATAATAGTGTTCATCATACTGTTCCCTGTAAAAGTGATCTATAGTAGTGCTCTCTGGATTTGACTAAGGTCTGTTTCTGAACACAGCCTGTGATTTAAGGGGAAGAGAAATGGACCTCTAACGGTGCACAACAGCGCTCAAATACACACACACACACACACACACACACACACACACACACACACACAATATCATCATCACATATTAGGAAAGGTAAAGAAAGGCCTTTTTTTCCCTTCCTGTCCTACGCTTTTCTTCCTATCACACACACACACACACACACACACACACACACACACACACACACACACTCTTCCTGTGTATCTCTCTTTCTTGTTAGAGGTCAAACTCAATCTGTCCTTGTCAGGTTTAATCAAAGTATCCACAAATTCAATTTCAGCCGCTCTGTGTGAAAGGCTATCTAGGCATTCTTTGTCACTTGCGATGTCTTTAGGGTGTAAGACGAGAGGCTAAAAGGGTGTTTCCAGCACATTCCTGTTTACTGATCTGTCCATGAGTAACTGCACTTCAAGTGGAAGGACTCATCCTTCCCAAAAGACAGATTCAGCTTATTCTGTCTTCTGTTGCTGCTTAATTGGACAAGCTTTACAGAATCCCATCCAACCCTAATGAGAGACTGTAGCTCCTCCTCCTCAGTTTATATCACAATACCTACATTTAGAGTTACACATCCACCCTAATGAGAGACTGTAGCTCCTCCTCAGTGTATATCGCTACCTAAGACAGAGTTACATTGTTCACCCTAATGAGAGACTGTAGCCTCCTCCTAGTTTATATCACAATACCTACATTTAGAGCATAATATTCACCCCACGAGACTGTAGCTCCTCCCCTCAGTGTATATCACAATACCACATTTAGGAGTTATTAATATCTTTCACCCTAATGAGAGATCAGGCTCCTCCTCCTCAGTGTATATCACAATACCTACATTTAGAGTTATTAATATTCACCCTAATGAGAGACTAGCTCCCCTCAGTGTATATCACAATACCTACATTTAGAGTTATTATTCACCCAATGAGAGACTGTGCAGCTCCCCCTCAGTGTATATCACAATACCTACATTTAGAGTTATTAATATTCACCCTAATGAGAGACTGTAGCTCCGAAGGTTTTACCCAATTATCCTGTATGTCTTTAGTCCAGTTGGTGTAAAAAGTGAACACCAAGCACTTGTATAGGAATATATTTATTCTCCAGAAACCATTAACTCAGAAACCAGCCCTCCAGCCTAATCTATCAGAACCCAGGACGTAATGAACAGGCAGTCGGGCTCTTTGTATGTTTGTGTTGATTATGAGCGAGAGGAGAACATTTCCCTCTGATCTCTCCGAGACGGATTTACTTTTAATCGGAGTGTTTTGTTCCGTTTCAAACCGATTCTGGAGCTTCTCCTCCCTCCCGAGGCTGCATTTCCGGAGCAGCAAAAAAAAAAATAAGCCCCCATCAATCCCCTCAGCTCTAATTGTCTATTCTTCTGGAATCAAATTCTGTAAAGCTTATGGAACCACAAATCTTTGGGAGTTGCATACTGCATCTGATGTTTGCATCTTTCCTCGCTCATTATCAAACGGGAGATGAATTTCGCTCGGTTGATCCCGCTGCCGCTACTTCAGAACTAATCGGATATTTATTCCGCATGGATATGTACTATGGTTTTCTATCGGAGCTTTATGGATGAGAAGGTTTATCAACGTATGTGTAGAGGTCTTCAAACCTGGCCCTTTAACAGCGTTTCCGTCCCGGACAGTCCTTGGTAGGTGTGACACTGTAAAGTCTTATCTTAGTTTAATTCAGTTATATCACCATTTAATAGTGTTCCATATAGTGCTCCTTAAAACAGTGTTCTCCCTAAAGCTGTTCTGTACAGTGATTGTTTTCTTTTTCAGGCGTCACTAACCCTGCTCCTGAAGGGCTTCCTCCTCAGGCTTCCAGTTTCTGCAGACAGCAGTGTCTTTTCAATACCCTTGATTTCAGAAAAAAAAAAAAAGGTGTCCCAATACTATTGTCCATACCATGTCAGAGTGAATTCTCTGATGGCAGACGCACACTATGGCACACTTGGCACAGAGGGACCAGCCTCATTCTGGTCTCAAGCTTAGTCTGGAGACTACACCGTGAAAGCTGTGGATGCCAGTGTCGCCAATGGATGCAACTTAAAGCAGATGAATTTACCACTGAATTCGTCACTTATTGGCTTCAAATATTGGACACATTTGTCTGATTGCATTACGCTTTTGATTATTTTCTGCAGCCGATGATCATCACATATCCCTAGTAGGAGCACGGCGTCCTTCAGCAATCCTTCAAAATCCACTTAAAGCTGGAGAGGCTGCAACATTCCCCAGATGGTGCACTGGTGTCATTACAAAACTCAGCCCACGTCATGCCTCTTTAATCTCCCCGATTCTCTCACTGCATGTTCACAGCTTCTGTGTAGTGACGGTAGTGTGTACATCACTGCTGCGCCATGACCACCTTTGTGAAGTTCTAGACGTGCCCAGGTCAAGACCAAGTCTAAGCATTTCACACTAGTGCCAAACATGTACACCAGTCAGGTATAACATCATGACCACCTCCTTGTTTCTACACTCACTGTCCATCATGGTGGTGGTGTGTTAGTGTGTTGCTGGCAATGAAAGGGATCGTGACACAGCAGTGCTGCTGGAGTGTCATCACTGCTGGACCGAGAACAGTCCACCAAACTGGTAGGAAATGTCCAGCCGACAGCAAACCGTGGGGCAGCTCCCCAGAGCACTGATGAAGGACTAGGAGGATTAACACAAACTGTGCAGGAAACAGATGAGCTTCGTCTCTTTACATCTATAAAGGTGGAGACACTCGTAGGAGTGTCTCATAGAGTGGACAGTGAAGGAGGTGGTCATAATGTTATGGTTGACCTGTGTATGTATCAGTATTCTGCCTTTCAGGACTTTTTATTCTGAAATTTGAACAATGTGTGAGTAAAGCAAGATGGAGCAAACAGCCCCTCCCTTTTGCCTCTTTACCCCAATATCTGGTTCCCCCGTAATGATGAAGGTTCCCTCAGTGCCAGAATGAACCCGAATTACTGTCCGAACTGCCAGCACTGACCGTTATCAGTGTGGATTCGCTGTGCTCTGCTTCAACCGATCAGCCATAACAATAAAACCACTGCCAGGTGAAGGGAATGATGCTGAAGATCCTCATCAACAGTCAGTACGTGAGCAATAAGTTCTTGAAGTTGCTGGTGAAGCTGTAAAAATGAAGCATGAGAATTGAGACACGTTGACAAGAGCCAAACTGACATTCTAGACAACTGGGTCAGAACATCTCCAGAACATCAGGTCTTATGGGCTGTTCCCGATATACAATGGTCAGCGCTCCAACTCATGGGGCCCAAAGCTCACTGACACTCATGGAGAAGCCTCCGCACAATTTACAGAACTTAAAGGATCTTGTACTGAGCACTGTATGTTTCACTACGCTGCTGCTGATCTTTAATACCAGCTACCGGACCCCTCTACAGCAAATTCTCCATCAGTCTGAAGAACACTTTCACAATGCAGTGCACCCTTTAACCCAAGGGTTCTTTGAGTGTTCTTGGTTCTATACAGAACCATTTTCTTTACTAAAGAACTTGAAGAACCACCATTTTTAAGTGTCTGCAGCCCAGCTTCATTCATCTCAGTCACTTTCTCTCTGGCCTCAGATCTGTCCATTCTCCTCTGCCTTTCTACCTTCCCACCTTCCTTCCTTCCTCTCCCCGGCACCCCCCCCCACCCCCGTCTGACCCCTGTCGCTGCTATCTAACACTGCACGGCCCGATCGGGTGTTGTTGAGTAAGCGAGTTGAGTGGCCCATCTTTAGCGGTCAGCTTAATGCTATCCTCCTCCGGGCCTCGGTGTGTGTGTGTCCTCATGCCCTGAGCAGTACAGAGTCCCTGAGGCGCAGCCCAGGTATCGAACGCTGCAAAATAACCAGGGGTGTGTAGAGTATTCGAAACTCCACTACGACCTGATTCAAATGTGTCATTATATTTTATATATGAATAAAAGATGCTGCACAGCTGGACTGAGCTGAGCTGTTTGGCAGTGGTTCTGATTAGGCAAGCGATCGGAAGAGCACAGCGGTGCTGCTGCACTTTTTAAACCCCTCAGTGTCTCTGCTGGACCGAGAACAGTCCACCCACCAGAAATATCCAGCCGACAGCGTCCTGTGGGCAGCGTCCTGTGAGCACTGATGAAGGACTAGAGGACGGCCAACACAAACTGTGCAGAAACAGATGAGCTTCTGTCTCTGACTTTACATCTACAAGGTGGAGACACTGGTAGGAGTGTCTCATAGAGTGGACAGTGAGTGGACACTGAAACACTCCAGCACACCTTTCTGATCCACTTGTACCAGCAACACACTAACAGACACCACCTCACCACCATGTCAGTGTGACTGCAGTGCTGAGAATGACCCACCACCCACATAATAGCTGCTCTAGGTGGTCTCAGTCCTGATCATTGAAGATCAGGGTGAAAGGAGGAGAATAAAGTCTGCAGAGAAACAGATGGACAACTGTATCAAATGCTCCTGCAGTTCTCTTATCAGCAGCTATCTAACCAACCAAATCTGACCATTTCTGTAGAAGCTGAAAATTGCCTTTTTACCAAAAACGAGGCTCTGTAGCTTTTTTCTGACTACATCATGTAAGTGCCTCCATCCTGTTGGAGACGTTGTTGTTGAAAAGCCAAATGCGCTGCTGGAGGCCAAGTTCTTTTCGTAGAAACTGTTGGAGGTGTAAACTGTTCCTCATTAAGAGAAGTGTGTAGGTTTACGGCAAGTGTGTGTGTGTGTGTGTGTGTGTGTGTGTGTGTGTGTGTGTTTGTTTTTATGTTGCCATATCTTGTTCTCTCTCACTGAAGGTGATTATTGATTAATCAGTATGTTATTAATAGTAGTATCGATCAAAAATGCGGGACGAAGATTGTGTGTGTGAGCGTTCAGCAGCCTGCGGCCTCCTCGAACACCCCAATGCAGAAGGTGGGATGGTTTAATATAGTACGACTGAGCAAGAACTGTCCAATGAGATTGCAGTATTATGCCCATTTAACGTTGCTGCTGTACTGGTTGTACTGTATGTACAGCACAGCCTAACACAACGATAATGTATGAGATTCAGGAAGAAGATGCTTTTGGTCATCTTCTCATCTTCCAATGAGAACATCATCTATCAGATTTCACCCCAATCGGACTAACATGGTGAGTGTGTTTGAGTCCCAGAATTCATTCCTATATTATCTCTTTAAATGTCTCCGTTTTGATGTAACAGAGCACTCTATTGTCTCCATGTCTAATAGCAGGTGTGACTAGAGGGTATAAAGACCCCAGCATTGAGCTGTGGAGCAGTGGAACTGGGTTCTCTGGAACGATGGAGCTCCATCCAGTACTTTTGGGATGAGGTGAGGTGGTGATCATCCAACATCCTGACCTCGATAATGAACACTCGTTGCTGGATGCAATCAAATACTCACAGCAATGCTCCAGGTGGTGTAATAGAGCACCATTTTGGATCATAGTGAGAGCTTACCCGTCCAATCAAGTGCGGCGTCCAGTCATGGTGGTGATAGTTTCACACACTGTTACTGTATCTAACAATAAAAGACTGCCTATATGTTGATAGAAGCCGGACAATGTTTTACTCAGCAGCCTCTTGTCCCTGTCCACATGTATTTGGACGCCACCGTAGGAAAAACACCTTTTAGCATTATTTATAATGTCAGATTAGACGTGGTCCCCAATTTCAGAGCTTTGTTCCCACCTTAATGCTGCTCACTGGACAATGACACTAAGATGTGGAGCAGAGCCAGAGCCGTTCTCTGTACGTGCTTATATGATAATGCTGCACCGCATAATATGGTGATTCATTCAGCTGATTTCAAAGGAATGTAAATATTACAGACGCAAGACAACATTATGCTTGGATTCATAAACACTCTCTCTCTCTCTCTCTCTCTCTCTCTCTCAGCCAGGGTTGGGAGTGTTGTGTTAAAAACATATACCTGATGAAAACCGCACTAGTATCCTTTAAAAAATAAATAAGATCCTTTGTCTCATAGCAGCTGTGAAACATGGTGGTGGGAAGTGTGATGGCTTGAGCTGCTCTGCTGCAGCAGGGTGTGGAGATCTCTCCATCATAGAAACCACTATGAGATCTTTATTGTATCAGAGGGGGCTTGAGGAGAACGGAAGAGCGTCTGTACAAAGACTGACGCTGGAACATCACAGAACTGAAAGAATTCCACATCCAGTCGATGTCAGAGACGTAGACGGGTTATAAGAAACATGAAATTGACATTATTTCAGCCAAAAGAGTAAATACCAGCTATTGAGGTTGTATTAATTATAATTTCTGATAATTACATTTAACATCACATCGCATTTAACGTTTAACCTTTAGATCCCCTGGTCAATTATGCAGGACGCCGATATTTCAACTCAGAATTAAGATTAAATTATTAAATAAAGATTAAAATATTTGACCATTTTTTGTTAAAAAAATTTATGGGACAACAATGTTTTTGCATTTGTTTGTTTGTCGACTGAAAAAAATTACATCTCAGAATTGTGATTATTTGACGTAATGACTACAAGGATGTTAATAATAATAATAAATTCTTCAAAATAATACATTCTTCAAAATGCTTGAGACAGGTTAAAAAACAGCCTTAAAGTCCTTTATTATTTTTATTTTATTATTTTTTTATTATCCCTTCTAAGGACTTTTATTCTGTAATCACTATGTGAGCAAAGAAAGAGAGCAAGCAAACAGCCCCTCCCTTCTATTTTCCTCTATAATCCAATGTCTGTTAAACCAATACAGTTAAATGAAGATCACGGTATGTTGGGCAGAGATGTTGAGGTACGCTAGACGCGGACTGGATGTGTCATAGTAATCTCACTGTAACAAACTGTTTTTATATTCTGATTATAACACCACAAAACAGCCTCACATTCCTTTTTCCCTCTTCTAGTTGTTCGACACTCACCTCCCCCCATAATAAAAAATATATAACTATTAATGTAATATCTAAAATTCTGTTCATTTTTAAGTCTCAAATGAAGACAAATTAGTCGTCTAGGATCTGAAAATGATGGATGGATTGCACATTATTATTCACTAGTATCTAGTATTATTTGATGATGATGATGATGATGATGATGACATGATTATTATTATTACATATTATTATTATTATTATTATTATTATTATTATTATAGTCTTCACTGTGTCGGGAGCCTCGTATGTGATGGAGAGTCCTAACAGGGTAATTTATGAAATGTAGAATTTATATCCACAGTATTTAGTTTTCTATGATCACCTCGATAAACACTGTGTAGGCCTGCGCAGCCACCTTCCAAAAGCACATTTATGGGCGGAGCACTGAGAGGTCAGTGCGTCTTTGTGTCCTGGGGCAAGGATCGGCAAGTACTGTACACGCATTACTATGTACATAATTGTGCATTTAGCATGAATTGAATATACAGTATCCTGTGTTCACTCATTTCTCACACACACACACACACACACACACACACACACACACACACACACACACACACACACACAGTGATATGTCCCAGTGTAATAATTAGTGTCCCCAAGGCACGTCTGAAAGGTGAAAGCGACCTAGAATAGCACATGCATGTGGGACACTTTAAGACAGTGTAAATCACACCTTATAGAGGGTTTACCTCCACACACACACACACACACACACACACACGCACACACACACACACACATACATACACATTAAAACAACAGCTGGATGCATGTCTTCCATGCTTACACTGGAAAAAGCTGCTGCACTGAATGGACTTGATTCCAAAGTGCGCAGAATTTCACACCATCACTGCCCACCAGCACGAAGCTGCGATACGGAATCGATAATCGATGATATTTTACTGGTGAAAAGACGCGGAAACCCGAGTCAAGACCAGCTCAGTCCAGTTTAGTGTGAGTGTTTACAGATAAACACATTCATTTCTCACAGCTTTGGGTCACAGTTTATCAAAATCGGTTTTATTTATTGATTAATTACAGGTTTCGTTAAAGTGCCTGTTTATCAAATGTTGGTTTCAGCATTTTTCTGCTACATTAAAAGTTAAAGGATTCATCAAAATGATTATTTCAGCCCGAAGAATCAGAATCTAATAGGAATGACTAACAACTTTAACGTGATCAGAATCTCGTGTGAATTATTATGTGTCTACTATGAATTACTGAGTATCTACTATGAATTACTGAGTATTTACTATGAATTACTGAGTATCTACTATGAATTACTATCTACTATGAATTACTGAGTATCTGCTATGAATTACTATCTACTATGAATTACTGAGTATCTGCTATGAATTACTGAGTATTTACTAAGAATAATAGTATCTACTATGAATTAATATCCACTATGAATTACTGAGTATCTACTATGAATTACTGAGTATTTACTATGAATTACTGAGTATTTACTATGAATTACTGAGTATCTACTATGAATTACTGAGTATCTGCTATGAATTACTGAGTATTTACTATGAATTACTGAGTATCTACTATGAATTACTATCTACTATGAATTACTGAGTATCTACTATGAATTACTGAGTATCTACTATGAATTACTATCTACTATGAATTACTGAGTATCTACTATGAATTACTGAGTATCTACTTGGTGAATTATATCTACTATGAATTACTGAGTAGTTGCTATAAACTATTGAATATCTGTGAATTACTATCTACTATGAATTACTGAGCATCTACTGCAGAATTAACATTCAAGAATTACTGAGTATCTAAGCAGAATTACTGAGTATTTACTATGAATTACTGAGTATCTACTATGAATTACTATCTACTATGAATTACTGAGTATCTACTATGAATTACTGAGTATTTACTATAAATTACTATCTATGAATTACTGAGCATTCATGAATTACTGAGTATTTACTATGAATTACTGAGGCATCTACTATGAATTACTATCTACCAGGAATTACTGAGTATTCACTATGAATTGAGATTCACTATGAATTATTGTCTATTTCAAGAATTACTGAGACTACTATGAATTACTGAGTATCTACTATGAATTATATCTACTATGAATTTAGCATCTACTATGAATTACTGAGATCTACTATGAATTATATCTATACTATGAATTACTGAGCATCCAGTATGAATTACTGAGTATCTACAATGAATTACTGAGTATCTACTATGAATTACTATCTACTATGAATTACTGAGTATCTACTATGAATTACTGAGTATCTACTATGAATTACTGAGTATCTACTATGAATTACTCAGTATCTACTATGAATTACTGAGTATCTACTATGAATTACTGAGTATCTACTATGAATTACTATCTACTATGAATTACTGAGTATCTACTATGAATTACTATCTACTATGAATTACTCAGTATCTACTATGAATTACTCAGTATCTATCATGAATTACTCAGTATCTACTATGGAAATTACTGAGTATCTACTATGAATTACTATCTACTATGAATTACCGAGTATCCACTATGAATTACTATCTACTATGAATTACTGAGTATCTACTATGAATTACTGAGTATATACTATAAATCATTCAGTATATACTATGACTTGTTCAGTATCTTGTATGAATTACTGAGTATTCATTGTGAATTTTTCAAGTATTGAGTATCTAGTATGAATTATTGAGTATCTACTTTGAATCATGTAGTATTTTTATATGAATTGCTGTATCTAGTATGAATTATTGATATAAAGTATGATTATAGTACTACTGTGTATCTGAAGTTTGGACCCAGCCACCCTGTCTTAGAGCTTTAAGGGTTACGGGAGTGAAAGACGTCGACCCTACTCTGGCCTTTTTTCTGCTCCCTCCTTCGCCCGCCACATAGTCGCACTTTTGGAGATGAGGATCAGGATTTGCTTCTGGCAAAGCTAATTTGTTGCTCTTTTTGACACGGCTTATGCTTGCTGGCGAGTGGGTCAAGTTGGCCTGGTCGCCCTTGACCGCCCGTTTTTGTCTGATGAGTGAGCTAGCGAGAGCTGCCATCTTCCCCCCCTCTCACTTTTGGGAGGGGGGTTTCCGGATGTCCTCAGGACCTCTTTTGTGGTGCGATCACCTGACCTTTCCTGGAGACAATAAAGTAGGTGGGACTCCCCCCCCCCCCCCAATGGGGGATCAGAGGGTGTTGGATTTGTTTCTGTTGTGTTGATTTGGTAGAAAACTAGAAAATTAGAAAATGTTAAGTTCTAGTAGAGTCTCCACCCGCTTTGGGTTTACCCTTCATCATACCAGCCTCAGGAACCGTAAAGCAGCACTGAAGGAGGTCCAGGAACGTGAAGAATCGTGGCTGCATTTCCGTAGAAAAAGAGCCGAGGAAGATGCCGAGGGATTCATCGTTACAAAATCGTTCGCATTATCATACTCGCACTTGACCCTCCCCTTCCAGGCTTGCTCCTGAGCAGAGGAACACACTGCAGAAGTTTGTCCCAAATGCTTCTTCAAGACAACAAGAGAGACACTTACCATGGACCCACGCCTCCTTCTTCCACTCCCAATCCGTAAAGTTTTCCTTCTCTTTCCGCTGGAAAGATCCTGCAAATACCTGCCAGATGGTCAGCTCAGACCCCAGCGGCCGGATGGTTAAGTGCACCACAGCATCCAGCCCAGTCCGCTTCCACGCTAATTTTCAGCATCTGTAATGTGTAGATGGACAACAATACAGAAGGATGGACAGAGAGAAAAACCTACCGCCTCTTTTGGCATGCTTCTCTCTCTCTCTCTCTCTCTCTCTCTCCCCACAACCCTACCTGCCCCGCACCCCCAAAGCTTGTGTGTGTGTGTGAGAGCGAGAGCAAATCCAGCCACTGCCACCAGTAAAGGTGACATTCATGAGAGAACGAGGAAGGGAGGGAGAGAGAGAGAGAGAGAGAGAGGGAGGGAAAGAGAAAGGCAGGGAAGGAAAGAAAGAGCAAGAGAGAGTGAGAAAAAGGCGTAAGAGTGAAATGAGGATAAAAGAGGGAGGAGAGAGAGAGAGAGAGAGAGAGAGAGATCAGTAAGCTCCTTTCTCCTCAGAGTTGAGGCTGTAATGTGAGCTACAATTCCACTCTCGCTCTGTTACACTGTCCTCACATACAGAGTACAGGGAGAGAGAGAGAGAGAGAGAGAGAGAGCTCAGTCACCCCAGGATGAGTGAAGATGTGCTGAGCCGTCATTTCTAAAGGTATGAAACTTCTATCACTCCATCCACATCTCTTTTTTCACACACTAGTATACATGCTCTCACACACTCTCTTACCTTTTTGTTCTCTCTCTACAGGATTAGAGCTCTGTATTGATTCAGCCGTTGGAGCTCAGTATAAAACTTCTTATTTGGAGGAGGAATAAACACACACCTGGGGAATCTGAGACTCTGTTTACACCTCAGCACTTCAGGGATTAAACCGGATTAAGATTATCCCCATGAAACCGCATCCCATCACATTTATAACATGAACCACTTTAGGAAGTCTGATACACATTTTATCCAGATGGAGGTCAGGAGGTGGAGCTTGAAGGTGAAGGGGAGGATGTGCTTGGAGGTGAAGGCGAGGAGGTAGAGCTTGGAGGTGAAGGTGAGGAGGTAGAGCTTGGAGGTGAAGGTTAGGGTGGAGTTGAAGAAGTGGAGCTAGGAGGTGGAACAGTGGGTGTGGGGGAAGAGATGGAGTTACAAGATGGAGAAGTGGAGAAACATCAGAGTTGGGGGTCAGACTTTAAGGGGTGGTGAAGAATTGGTGATAGGAGGTGGAACAGTGGGTGTAGGGGAAGAGGTGAAGCTACAAGACGAAGTGAAGCTGGGAGGTGGAAAAGGAGAGGTGGAGAGGCCAGTCTAGAGCCTGTGTGATGGTGCTGATATTGTGCACTAAGAGGCTGTTCCCCCTCAGCGACGTCGAGCTGCGTACGAGGACCCCCGTCCCCGACGGGTGATGCCTCATTCCACAGGCCATTCAATCAATCAGATTCTATTTGCCATCTCCAACAGAACTGCTGCACAAACATCTGGAACAACCACAAGCTTGATTTACATCCTCATCTGCGACAGAGAGCAAGGTCGTGATCCATCAGCCGCTGATTGACAGGTGACAGCCCGGCTGGCGGCCCTTAATGCAGTTGACGCAGGAAAGCTGCAGATAGCAGCAGCCGTGGCTCCGCCCACATGCTTACTTTCATGTAGAGCTCAGCTTTCGATTAGTCATTTTACTTTCAGATGGAGCAGAAACACCAGCCCTCTTTCCATTGTCAGCTGTGATCACAGAACCTTTGCACTGTGGAACCTTCAGATGAGGCCTTCAGGAGAGAAGCCCTATAACGCCTGGAAAGGACAGTAATACGTCTCTGACTGCAGCTGAAACTGCAGTTAAACAGCACTAGATCACAACACAAAATCAATGAAACAAAAAAATGTCCAATCAGATTGGTTCTCTTGGTGGTATCTGGGAAGATACAGCTAAACACGCTCTCCCAGTGGTCAGGACTTCACGAGTAGAACTGAAGGTCATCAGATTAACCACCCACACGATTAGGAATCATCCAATCACATTGTGATTTACAGTGTGTGGGACAGGTTTCTTCACCGTTACATCACTGAAGACTTCATTGTTAAGACATCATTCTAGTCTCCTAGATTTTCTAGATCGGCTGTGTGGTTGAGCAGTGAAACGTCACTCTAATCTTTTCTGGACGTTCTAGACAGACTGGCAATGTAACTGGCAGTGTGAACAGTAAAATATAATTAGTCCTTCTATAGGTTCTAGATAGGCTGTATCAGTAACAGTAGTAAAACATTCTGCATGTTCAGGATAAGCTGTAAATTTGAGCAAAAAGGTGAGAAGTGAAAACATGGTACTAGATAGACTGTGAATGTTAGTGGCCATGTGAGAATAAAAACATTGTTCTAGTCCTTCTGGAGGATCTAGATTTGCTGTAAATGTGAGCATTAAGGTGAGTAGTAAAACATCTGTCTCGTCTTTCTGGAGGTTCTAGATAGGCTGTAAATGTGAGAAGTAAAAGCACTCTTGTTTGTATGGAGGGTTCTAGATAAGCTGTGAACATGAGCAGAAAAACATCATTCTAGTTGTCTGGAGTTTCTCGGTAGGATGTGATTGTGAGTGCCCATGTGAGAAGCAAAAACATCACTCTTGCCTTCTGCAGGTTCTAGATAGGTGGTGAACAGATTTCTACAGAAACACTGAGGTTATTTAACTTCCTGTGAAAGAAGAGTAGAACTTTAAAACATGGTGTAGGCTGTCTGGTGGAGTGTAGTGTGTGGGATTTGACTGGAGATGCTAAATGGTTGCAGGGGTTTCTGCTCCGATCATCTTTACATGTCCATTTGATTCCGTCGTTGCGGACGGGGACAGAGCTTCGCCTCACTCTGCTTTTCCAAAGCAATTACTCTTCACAAACACTGAGACGTATCCTTCCTCCCTTCACTCCGCCTGCCCGGGTGTGCCTGTCCGGACCCATCTGGCCCAGTTCTGTCTCTCTGTCTTTCTCTCTCATGTTCATATTCCCTGTGTCTCTCACTGTCTCTGCATTCCTTTCATATGTACATGTTGGTTTTGCAATTTTGTCAGGACGTCCTGTGCAGAACCCCTTTGCAGCAATTACAGGATATGTGTCTACAAGTTTTGCACACCTGACGGGACAATCCTTCCCTGTCCTTCATGGCACTTGGATGGTGAGCATCAGAATCAATCTTCAGGTCTCTTGCGAGATGATCGATGAAGTTCCATCTCATCTTGTGTCCCGAGAGCAGCCCGGTGTTGTTTTGACTGCGTGCTCCAGGTCACTGTCGTGTTTGACAGTCGCTCCAGTTGAGTTTAGGTGAGCCTTTGGCATCATTACTTCCTGTTCCAGCAACTGAGAAGTCCTTCCACAGCATGAAGCTACCATGTCCTTCTGGGGGTTCTAGATAGCCTACAAATGCCACAATTTGCCACAATCTACTTGAGGACATCTCCAAACCGTTGACTTCACGATTTCAGTGGCAGTCAGACTAAACGATTTCATTCCAGGTCGTGTTGGACATTTTTTTGGCCCGCTCATCACGAACGCCCCATTATGCCAAAGGCTGAGAGCGCCGGAGAGAACCGATATAAGCGGAACTGGTAGTAATGTTTATTTTCGGAAAGCCTAATCATAATTCAAATAATCTTGTCTCGCCTCGCCTTCCACTCTATTCATCATTCCCTGCTCAACGACAGGAAGTATTCTTCCATAATCCCTCATTTCCGCTATATAACTCTCTCCCTGCTTTTAGGAAATGATATTTATAATTTGTGTGACCCTGGGTCAGCACTATTAGGCGAGAGCAGATAATGCTTTTCATTCTCATTTGCCTGGTGTTTACTCAGACTCGTAATTAGGCTCCAGTCATGAGCCTTAATATTTCACAAGATTGAGAGTGTGTGTGAGTGTGTGTGAGTGTGTGTGAGTGTGTGTGAGTGTGTGTGAGTGTGTGTGAGTGTGTGTGAGTGTGTGTGTGTGTGTGTGTGTGTGTGTGTGTGTGAGAGAGGGAGGGTCTGCTCATGTGTGCCCATATGTTACAGCTAAGCCTGCTACACTTCTACAGCCGGGCTTTTCTGGACTTAGGCCTGCATAACACAGATTACAAACCCATCAGAGGATCATCAGTCATCATATCCCACACTCTCCAACGTGATCCCATTGGAAACGTAGGGGAAAGATTCAGTGTAGGCCACAGATCCATAATGACTACATGAACCGCCCTCCTCACAGAACCCATCCAGCAGCATCAGAACCCCTAACTAGAGGCTCATGATGAATTGGTGGAGAATTCCGTCATGGAGTGATTAATGATTTATCCTGAAGCTCTGAGGAACCATCGTCCGTGTTTCTTCCACAGAGCGGAAGGGATTCATACCGGTGCTGGCAGTAGGTACAAAACATGGACTCGTTAATACACTGGAGATAATTAGATTTGTTGAGAGTCACTGCTTTTTCTTGATGTAATGATAAACACGTCATTCTTCAAAGGTAGAGACAACCAATGAAAACCCTGAAAAGCCTCTGAATACTTCAAGATCAATAGTTACTGAAACTGTATCAGAAACACAGTCCGGTAGCCGGGTATTAAAGATCAGTAAATATGTAGTTACTGAAACTGTATCAGAAACACAGTCCGCAGTCGGTATTAAAGATCAGTAACAGTGTAGTTACTGAAACTGCATCAGAAACACAGTCCGGTAGTTTTCTGTATTAAAGATCAGTAACAGTGTAGTTACTGAAACTAGACAGAAAACACAGTCCGTAGCTTCGTATTAAAGATCAGCAGCAGTGTAGTTACGAAAACTGGGCTCAGAAACACAAACCGTAGCCGGTATTAAAGATCAGCAGTGTAGTTACTGAAACCGTATCAGAAACAGTCCGTAGCCGTATAAAAGATCAGCAGTGTAGTTACTGAAACTGGTCAGAAAACACAGTCCGGTAGCCGGTATTAAAGATCAGCAGCAGTGTAGTTACTGAAACTGTATCAGAAACACAGTCCGTAGTCGGTATTAAAGATCAGTAACAGCAGTTACGAAACTGTATCAGAAACACAGTCCGCAGCCGGGTATTAAAGATCAGCAGCAGTGTAGTTACCGAAACTGTATCAGAAACACAGTCCGGGTAGCCGGTATTAAAGATCACAGCAGGGAAGCTACCGAAACCGTATCAGAAAACACAGTCCAGCAGCGAAGCAAAGATCAGTAACAGTGTAGTACCGAAACTTATCAGAAACACAGTCCGCAGTCGGTTAAAGATCAGTAACAGTGTAGTTACCGAAACTGTAACAGAAACACAGTCCGGTAGCCGGTATTAAAGATCAGTAACAGTGTAGTTACTGAAACTGTATCAGAAACACAGTCCGGTAGCCTGTATTAAAGATCAGCAGCAGTGTAGTTACTGAAACTGTATCAGAAACACAGTCCGGTAGCCGCTATTAAAGATCAGCAGCAGTGTAGTTACCGAAACTGTATCGAAAACACAGTCCGGTAGTCGGTATTAAAGATCAGTAACAGTGTAGTTACTGAAACTGTATCAGAAACACAGTCCGTAGCCGCCGGCTAAAGATCAGCAGCAGTGTAGCAGCGGGTAGGTGTAAAGTGGGGTTCTGCGCTGCCGCGGTCGGGGACGGAGATGTTTGGGTAGAATTCGCTAACCCGTCTCCGTGCCTGCAGGATCAATCTGTCTCTGTAGGGTCTCCCTGCCTTTCTCCTTCACTGCATCCCCCTGCAGCCCACCGCACCCCTACAGAGTTAAAGAGGAGAAACCACACATATGAGCAGATTCATCTGACACCGAGTCAGAGAGCTGTGCAGAGGGACTGCCGTGGTGCGTCTCTGCTGAGGATCATAACTTCTATGTTATCATTAGAGCTAATCTGGCGAGAGGCACTTTCATCCCCACAAAAACAGCTCCAGTAAATACTGATAAAGCAGAAGAAAGGGGAGAACTAGTGAGCCTGGAGGGTGGAGAGAGAGAGAGAGAGAGAGAGAGAGAGAGAGAGAGAGAAGCAGACGCAGTGAGATAACAGTAGGTTATTTTGAAACTCCTCGAGCTTCTGGGACGCCCAAATATCTCAGAGCCCAACGTACAGATGGAGAGATAGAGGAGTGGAGAAGAAGCAGGCTTGTAGGAGCTGGTGTGCGTGTGTGCATGCGTGTTAATCATAGACTCTACATGTACTATACAGTATATACTGTGTGTGTGTGTGTGTGTGTGTGTGTGTGTGTGTGTGTGTGTTGGTGATCAACTAAAACTCCTCCACAAAGTTATTTAATTACAGTCTGTAATTCATCTGCTGTGCTCGATCGCTGAGATGATGAGCGTGATCAGGTGAGGAAGCTGCAGACGACTAAAGAGCTGTTTATTATGCTGTGTGCAGTGACGCCTCTGTCAGCCTGTGATGCATCTGCGCTTTATCTCCGTCTGTGCTTCAATCAAACACTCTATAAATCAGCCGAGCTCCACAGGAATGTGACGCAGGAGCCCGGCGACATGTTTCTTATGAGATCCCGTTCACCTTTACACACCTCCTAAAAGAACTGGCTCAGATGAACAGCTCCTTCAGCCGTGCGGATTTAATATCCATACATCGCCACTGTCCAATGAAAAACACGTATTTCCAAAATGGCAACTTTTCAGGAGAAGGCAAAAACAGCCGTAAGTCTGAACGGACGTGAAGGTAAAATAAGATCATATGGAATATAAGTAGTTTTGATACATTATAAAATGTTGTATATTATAGATACATATACAGGGGTTGGACAATGAAACTGAAACAGCTGTCATTGTATTGTGGGAGGTTTCATGGCTAAATTGGAGCAGCCTGGTGGTCAATCTTCATTAACTGCACCAGTAAGAGCAGAGTGTGAAGGTTCAATCAGCAGGTAAGAGCACAGTTTTGCTCAAAATACTGCAATGCACACAACATTATGGGGACATACCAGAGTTCAAAAGAGGACAAACTGCTGGTGCATCTGTGACCAAGAGAGCAAGTCTTTGTGATGTATCAAGAGCCACGGTATCCAGGGTAACGTCAGCACCACCAAGAAGGACCAACCACATCCAACAGGATTAACTGTGGACGCAAGAGGAAGCTGTCTGAAAGGGATGTTGGGGTGTTAACCCGGATTGTGTCCAAAAAATGTCCTTCCCAAGACGACTGACGCTGTATAGGCCACAAAAGGAGGCCCTAGAACACCATAGTAATCAATTACTGTGGTCTAAAACCAGGTGTTTCACATTATTACACAACATATAGTGTATATATCTATATATATATCCACACACACACATTAACCTGGTAAAACAACAAAACAACACTGGCTGAGTTTTGTTGTGTCTGTGATGGCAATCCAGTCACCCCAGTGAAGACGCACAGTCCCGAACCTGCACGTCTCTCTTTAACGTTTCTAGCCAAAAGCCGTTTGTCCTCCAGGCTGTGCTCCCAGCCAGCCAATCCATTCCCTTTATCATAATCAAACATTTTATTGACTTTAATTCATTCTAATGATTGTTAGCACTGCTGGAAGCTGACACTTCAGTCTGAGGTAATAAGGTGACGGTTTAATTTTTCATAGAGCAGCAAGACTCCTCGCAAATGGGCCCAATTAAGCAAATGAGAACCAGAGTAAAGGAGCACAGAAGAGAAGCTTGCTTCGCTTGAACGCCACATACTAGCCGAGTATTGTTCTTACATTGTGCATCTCTCCATTACGACATTAGAACAGCTCCATCTGTTACCCCATAGGACATATGGTTGTGGTGGTTGGTTGTGGTTGTGGTTCTGCAGACGTTCCCTGACGATACAGAAATGAACTATTCTGAGTCGATGTACTAAAGCCAGAAACCACATAATTCACACAATGGAGCAGCGCGTGGTGACGGGAGGAGTGTAATCCGATATGATGGTGTAAGGCTCGCTCTGTAATGGGGTTGAGGAGTGAAGTTCACATCTGTCCAGCAGAGTACAAGCATGGCTAAATGGCAGAAGCAAACAGCGCAGTGAGAAACGCTCTATAACAGCATCTGTGACACTCGCATCGTTTGACTTACATTAACTGACCCCGATTTTTTTACTTCTTACTCCAACAGCGACTCAACCTGGTGTCCAATTGTGTCTTTTTGTTTCCTACGAGTCGTGCTGTTATTCTGTACGAGGTGCTGTTGTTGCTGCTGCTATTACGATGACAGAATCCTAATATCAAAACAAAATACCAACAAAGTCTGTTCTCTTAACTGATCCGATCCCAACAAAGTCTGTCTCGAACTGATCCGATCCCAACAAAGTCTGTCTCAACTGATCCGATCCCAACAAAGTCTGTCTCAACTGATCCGATCCCAACAAAGTCGACATCAAAACTGATCCGATCCCAAAGTCTGGGTTCCAAAACTGGATCAAATCCAACAAAACCGTCCCAAACTGATCAAATCCCAACAAAGTCTGTCTCAGACCTGATCCGATCCCAACAAAAGTCTGTCTCAGACCGATCCGATCCCAACAAAGTCTGTCTCCAGACTGAACTGATCCCAACAAAGTCTGGTTCAAACCGATCAAACTCAACAAAGTCTGTCTCAAACTGGATCAAATCCCAACAAAGTCTGTCTCAAACTGATCAAATCCCAACAAAGTCTGTCTCTAAACTGATCAAATCCCAACAAAGTCTGTCTCAAACTGATCAAATCCCAGCAAAGTCTGTCTCAAACTGATCCGATCCCAACAAAGTCTGTCTCAAATCTGATCAAATCCCAGCAAAGTCTTCATTCTAAACTGGATCCGGATCCCAACAAAGTCTGTCTCAAAACTGATCCCATCCCAACAAAGTCTGTCTCCAAACTGATCGTCCCAACAAAGTCTGGTCTCTAGACTGATCCCGATCCCAACAAAGTCTGTCCAGACCGATCCGATCCCAACAGTCTGTCTCAGACTGATCCGATCCCAACAAAGTCTGGTCTGAAAATCATCCGATCCCAACAAAGTCTGGTTCCCCAACCATCAAATCCCAACAAAGTCTGTCTCAAACTGGATCAAATCCCAACAAAGTCTGTCTCTCAAACTGATCAAATCCAACAAAGTCTGTCTCAAACTGATCAAATCCCAGCAAAGTCTGTCTCAGACTGATCAAATCCCAACAGTCTGTCTCAAACTGATCAAATCCCAGCAAAGTCTGTCTCAGACTGATCCAATCCCCAACAGAAGTCTGTCTTCAGACTGATCCAATCCCAACAAAGTTTGTCCATCGCTTGATTTTGACTTGATGGACGTTATGGTTCAAATCTGAATGAGTGGATATTCAGAGCCCAAACTAGCACAGCTACAGATGGTGGCATTGTGTTAGAACTCTAGTAAGTCAGTCAGTGATAAATACAGCTTCATGGTGAAGCTAAAATTAGGCTGTGGTGGAGGAAGTGAGGAAACCTACAAGAAAAGTAAAAAGAGACAGAAACTGGAGTGAAGAGGCCAGATGAGAGCAGAACACTTTGATGTGGTGAGAAAGGAGGAAGGGCTGAGGGAAAAAGATGAGGGGAGAGAGAGAGAGAGAGAGAGAGAGAGAGAGAGAGAGAGAGAGAGAAAGAGAAGGGTGTGTGTGTCCAGTAAGCTGTGTAAGTCCTTCATCACTGGAGCCTTGTTTCCGAATCCCCAGAGTGTGCTTAGAAGACCTGACACTCGTTTATTCTCTGGCACTTTTATTCTCTCTCTCTTCCAGTCAGCCTTTTTTTTAAGTCTGACTCACTCATGCATAATTCATCACGACCTGAAAGTCTCAAGCAATTACCAGCCCCTGGCCTGCTGCTGTTGGTGCTTGGTTTGGTATTTTTTGCTTGTTTGTTTGTTTGTTTACTCTTTACCTGTTTGAGATCCTGGTCTCGGCCCTCTCGGTCCCACCCACTCCCAGTCCCCGCAAAGTGTGTGATGAGCTGGAAAAGCCCGCCTCTGCCTATGCATCGATTGAGCTGCTGTCACGCCGTGTCTGTTCACATCGGCTCCAACCACCACACTTCCAGAGCCCAGCACGAACACCTCCACTCCACGCCAAGACCTTCAGAGCCCCCAGACCTGCCGTGGGAGAAACACCTTCACAGCACAGCACACATCCGACTGACGAGCGCCTCTCTGAAAGAAACACTACACTGCATCACCACTGATTAAGACTTTTAGGATGTACAGGACACCTGCTTCTCCAGCCCCTTCTTCTGGAATCCAGTTATTAGTTAGGACTTTGTCCTCCTTATCATAATTACAGACTGTGGCTTGGTTCCCTGCATCCTTGTCATCCTCCTTTCAGCCCCTGATCTTCTGGAAGGTGTCCTGCTGCATCTGCACCACGACCAACATTACAGCAGATCCCAAAGTCCTGTGTTGTGAGAGCGGGACCTCCATAAGCAAGGAGTGCCAATGACCTCCACCACTTGTCCTTCCTGGGAGGAATAAGACCTGCCTGATGGTTTGGATGTTCTGATTCCAGTCATCTAGGAATCACAGTTCTAGGTTCTTGTCAAAGGGTCAGTTGCTGCCTAATATCTCCTCGATATTCTTGGATGATCTGGTTCCAGTGGTTCCTGTCAAGATATAGGAGATATTTGACCTTTCAGTGGTTTTACTGGATGTGGGTACTGGCTGAGTTTGATACATCAGTCTAAAGAAGGGTTGGAAGTGGAGGTGGGAGTGTTTTTCTTTCATACCTCTAACACTGAAAAATGAGTAGTGACACCGGAACTGTTACGGGGTTCATCATCCTGTGCTACACGCGTCTCTAAAGCTGCCAGTGGTTCACCTTGGTGCAAATGCAGCCGGCGATAATCCTAATCTGCCTAATATTCCTCCCGCAGTTAGTGGGCTCCAGAGGGCACGATGGATGTAATTACCATGCATGAGAGTATTACAGAGCTGTCTATTAAACTGCATTGCAGAATGCATTGAGCCCCATAAAGCACGTCCCCTCCATCTCCCTGTTAGAAACGCCATTACATAAGACGCACTAAACATTGCGCCCGTCGCATCGTCCCCAGGGGTCATTGAGGGTGCTGTTCAATCGTCTTGCGAGGCCGTCGTTTTATTACCGAGCAGACGCAAGGATGTGAAAATAACACCATGTCTGGAGAAGTAATGTCACTAATTAATGATATATTTACATGTGACATTTTCTATTATCCCATCAGTTTAATGTGACGTGTCTCGATTCGTCAGAGATCAGAGTCAAAGGAGATCATCCTGATGTCCAATAATGACACCATGGTAAGCTTCAGCATGCAAACATCTGCGAATGTGCAACACCATGCAGCAGGATCAATGTTTAATACTAATCTGATTATGTCATACAGTATATGTCCGAATGTGGACACCCATCCTGATGAATGCATTCAGAACCAGAGAGAGGGGGCGGGGCTGATGCTCGACCTGCATTCAGACTCTGACTGATCAGAGAGAGGGGGCGGGGCTGATGCTCGACCTGCATTCAGACTCTGACTGATCAGAGAGAGGGGGCGGGGCTGATGCTCAACCTGCATTGGGACTCTGACCGATCAGAGAGAGGGGGCGGGGCTGATGATCAACCTGCACACAGACTCTGACTGATCACAGAGAGGGGGCGGGGCTGATGACATCACTGACCCAGGTATGAGAGAAGGAAGGGGCTGTTTGCTCTTCTTCCTTGCTCACTGTGATTAAATTTCAGAATAAAAGTCCTGAGGAGGGCCAATACTGATACTTGCATAAAAATAAAAAAAAAAATAATAAAGGACATTCAGATTGTTTTATATTTTATTTGGGACCATTGCTGAGTACTTTTAAATAACTTCTTTTATTAAAAATATCAGAATTTCATAAATTGTATGCACATGTACATTCTCCTTTAGCAAGTCATGGTCAAATTCAGTTCATTTTACATCTGAAAGGAAGAGAAATTAGAGTAGCTTAGGATCTCCTGAAAATAAGAATGTCTGCTATGTAACTTCTAATGTTTCATGAATAAAAGTGTGTTGAATTGCAAAACATCCCACAAAGTTGGCCTCGGCTCTGAAGTGTTGCACCCATTGCTGACACAGATGTGCAAGTAATACTGATTGCTTGTCTAGGTCCCTAGAGAAGTTCTGGCCAATAGAATAGACCTCTTCTGGAGCAGATAAAATGTAAACATGACTCCTATTGGTTCCATGTCTAATAGCAGGTGTGGACTAGAGGAGAGGAAGACCCCATGAGCTGTGGAGCAGTGGAACTGCAGCCTCTGGAATGATGGAGCCCATACAGACTCCCTGGGATGAGATGGGAAGTCGATGATGAGGGCTGACATCAGCCCAGTGGATCATTTGAGTGTGATGGATGATATAAATGTCCATGTTTGCTCATTAAACATCACTGCAGCTGTTTCTTAATCACTTTCTTTGACCTTCATGTTGCCCCCTGAAATTTGACCATCTCTGAAATCCGGCAGAGGATAGCCAGAGTCCAACAAGGACCATCTGCCCACACACACACACACACACACACACTTATAGTATAATATATATTACTATTTACACCAGTCAACACCATAACATTATGACCACCTTCTGGTTTCTCCTCTCTCTGTCCAGTCTATCAGCTCCTCTGATCACCCAGCAGCTCTTTGTGGTTCTATAATTCAGACTGTAGTTCATCTGTTTCTCTGTTTTTTTTTTTCTCCTCCTTTCACCCTGATCTTCAATGATCAGGACCTCACAGGACCACCACAGAGCAGCTATTAGTGTGTGTTGCACTGGTATGAGTGTAACAGACACAGCAGGGCTGCTGGAGTGTTTAAACACTGTGTCCACTCACTGGCCACTCTATTAGACACTACCGAGTGTCTCCACCTTGTAGATGTAAAGTCAGAGACAGAAGCTCATCTGTTTCAAGTACCAGTTTGTGTTGGTCGGCCCTAGTCCTTCTTCCATCAGTGCTCTGGCAGGACGATGCCGCTGACATTTCTGGTTGGTGGACCGTTCTCGGTTCAGCAGTGACACTGAGGGGTTTAAACACTCCAGCAGCTCTGCTGTGTCCGTGACTTTACATCTTCAAGGTTGAAACAGATGGTTGATCAGTGTACATTCATACATATGAACAGATACTAATGTGAGATTCCCAAATCTGACTGGATCCTTAGTGCACAGGAACACACGGGTGCAGCAGTGCTGAGCCACAGGAGGGGGCAGAGACTGCCATATGAAGAGCTGGGAGGAGAGAGAGGAGAGAGAGGAGAGAGAGTGAGAGAGAGAGAGAGAGAGAGAGAGAGAGAGAGAGAGAGAGAGAGAGCAGGCAGGGATTTGTGTGTATGTGTTTGTGTGTGTGTGTGTGTGTGTGTGTGTGTGTGTGTGTGTGTGTGTGTGTGTGTGTGTTGGTGACAGTGATGAGATGGGTGTGTCAGGTGGGGGCTCCTCTGCTCGCTCACTATGGCCACTCCAAATCTGTCCGTCTGCGCCGTTACACAGATTTGTAGCCGAGCAGACAGATAGACAGCTCGACATTATACGCCTCCATTGTCCTCATCTGCACTGCGTGTGTGTGTGTGTGTTGGTATCCAGGTCAGGAAGCAGAAGGCCCTCAGTGACTCCCCTGGACCACCAGCACTGTTAGCAGTCTGGGGTCTGAGTGTAAAAACTCCTGATGGAGAAATGCTGGTAAATACAGACCGGGTTCAACCAGCTTTTCCAGTATGAATTAGGGTCCCAGGATCCAATCCTGGTCAAGACTTAAGCTGCTCAATTAGCCTAACCAGCTTGCAGCTTGTGATTGCCTGGATGACCAGATTTTAAACCACCTTGACCATCAAAGACCAACTTAGACTGTCTAAGTCCAGCCATGAGCTGGAGCTGCTTCACACATGCCCCTAGTGGTCACTACCACCAATTTTGTGCGATGGTTTGATAGTTTGATGTAAAATCCAAGCTTTAAAGGTTAATCAACTTTCATTTTCTGAGTGATAGGCAGCTGCTTAGAAGAGCCCATGGCTGTTCTTTCCTTTGTCATAAGGCTTAAAAATGAGCATCTTCTGGACATTCCTAACGATGATTGAACGAGACACAACCCTAACAGGGTAATTCAGTTCTGAGACCTCGTATCTGAGCTCAAATCTCACAGCTTTCTCATATTTTTGCAAAATTATTCCCTTATTGACTCTAAAAATAATAAAAGGTGTTGCTTAAAATGTGGAAAATTGTGTTAGATCTTTAACTCTTCGTCTTTTGGAGATCGTTTCCTCTTCAGCTGGCTGGTTGAAGTGATAGTAACAGTCATTTTAACCGGGGATGCGCAAAACCTTTCATTCCACCCCACACGGCCCCGTGGGTCAGACTGGGACATCCCTGTCTGTTGTTTTCTCCTGTTATGAATTCTTATTGTCCCCAGACTTTGACATTTGACTGCTTTCCATGTTTTCGCTGCACTGCGCCTGATTGTGCAGAGGGCTCTTCCGCGGCCTACTGCTCTACAGGAGCGCTCCTTACATCCACTCCAGCTCTGTCGACTCCCATTTATCTGCGCTCAGCGCCGCTCCGGCACGATTATTCAGTCCAGCTGTGACAGTCATCCTCTTGCTGAGGCGAGGGGATGTGCCAGAGGAGCGATTTGACTATCTGCAGCTTTCAGACCCTGCAGCTTGCATGCTCCGTCATACAGAATGGTGGAGAGAGCATCTACCGGAACGGAGAAAAGAGGGGAAAAGAGGGCAGAATCTTATCGGGGAGGCATTGATTATTGGGAAGGAGGGGAGCTGAGATTACAGCTGGGTTCTAGGAGTGTGAAGGAAGAAGAGAGGTGAGGGCAGGACGGGAGAGGTGAGCCTGACGGTACTAGACTGAAGAGGACCAGCAAAAGAACGGAAGGGGAGGACGAGTGTCGTTTCAAAGGGGGAAGAAAGAAAAGAAGGAAAGAAAGAAAAAGAGGCTGATTGCGCGTATTACCCTGTCGACTCCTAATCCATTTTTTTGACCAACGTCACCCAAGCAATTTCACTTCAAAGCTTCGGAACGCACGACCAATTACAGCGTGTCCCGGCGTTCCGTTGGCATTCCGGAGAAATATATAATTTAAGAATAATTTTAATTAACACGCAGAATGAGCGAGAGCACAGATCTCTCAATTGGCAGCACAGAATAAACCCTCGTTCAATTTCACCCTGCACGCACACACACACACACACACACACACACACACACACACACACACACACACACACATGGATACAGATATGTTTTTGTGGGCTTTTATTTTCAAAACCCAAAACAAATTAGACTTTATTCTAGGACATTATGTTTTCATGCAAACCCCGACTGGAGGGGAACTCGGGGAACTGCGTTAGTGTTCTACCTGCTGAGCTGACCCTGGTCAATGAGCCCTCGGCAGGATTTTGTCTGGTGACCCTTATATCCTTCTTTTACCAGCTTATACACTCACACAGCAGACACTGCAGACACTTCCTGTGTCAGGATCAGAGTAACCTACAGACATGATGCACATATCACAACACACAACCTGACCTTCTCCATATAAGGTCATATGATGTAATCAGCTAAAATTAAAATAGAAATAGAAATATTATAAAGTATTTTTAGTCCTTATAAGCAAAACAACGTGGGTGCAAGTAAACGTTTCATTTCCTGGGATACAATGGCAGCCAATAATCAACACCACAGCAGCCACCTGAGATACCATAGTAACCATTTAGCTACACCACTGTCTCTCTGTCTGTCTGGCCTATTAGTGAGTGTTATAATCACCATTGATGTCTAAAATGGTGCAAAATGTAGCAGTGCGCACACACACACACACACACACACACACACACACACAAAGGGTGAAATTCCTTCATGCCCCTGCGAATATCTCACTTTGTTAGTGCAGTTTAGAGGCTGACATCTTTGAATTGGAGCCAGTGCCTTTTGGAGCAGCGAGCGAGAGGGAATGAAAGAGGAGCCCTGGCAGACGTCTAAATGAAGGGAATAAACAGAGAGAATGAGAGACAGAGAAAGAGCGAGATAGAGAGAATACCCCTTTTCAATGGCAGCAATTTATGCAGTCGGTAAATCCCCCCTCGCTCCCCTCCCTCTCGGAAATCCAGCAGCAATATCCTTTCTGTCTCGCCCCAGAAACTATTAATACTTTCACTCTTTTAATGGAGATAAATGCACACAAGCGACAACACGGCTGTGAGACATGGGGAGAGAGAGAGAGAGAGAGAGGCTGGAGAACAAGGACAGAGTGAAAGATGGATGGATTGCATTAGAGACAGAATGGGAGAACACTGACTGGCTCAGTGAAAAACACCTTCACACAGACTGTGATTCCCCTCCTAAGCAAGGTGTCCTCTTTTAATGATCACAAACAGAGACAGAGAGAGAGACAGAGAGAGAGACAGAGAGAGAGAGAGAGAGAGAGAGAGAGAGAGAGAGTGACCCCTACATGATTTTCCCAAATACAAACCCATCCTTAACCCCCATAAACCAAACCGTGATGTTCAACTTAAGTAGGGTCACGTCCCTCTTCTGCCCTTCAGGACAGCACGACTTTGCTCGGACATCCTGGTCATTTTTGTCCTGCGTGGCTGCCCATCAACCTTACCAACTCATTCCAAAGACACTCGAAATGATGTGATATGAGACTTTAAAGGCTTACTGGTTTATTCCCACAACCACCCACTGATGTGTCCTTACGACGTTGAAGCATCTAATCTTGATCATACAAACCAGTTTTAATGTTTCATTCCCTCCATGACCTTCATCACCTCTTCAGGGTTTCAGTCTGGTCATTTTGTCCCGATTGTTCTGACGTTCTCGACATGGTCACAAGTCACTCCTCAACGTTCCAGGTTAGTCATCTTAGACCAAGCCAGGAGTTCTGTCCTCTCCACAACACTCCAGTTTTCATGGTCCAGGAATTCTGGGAAGTGCTCAACAATATAGTTTTGGCTAGAACTTCTGTCCACTTCTCAAATGCCCAATGCTGATTTTGAGTTTTATCGGCTGGACATGTATGGCAACGGTCTCCTCTGACATCCTCCTCCTCCTCCTCCTCATCATCATCATCATCATCATCATCATTATCATCATCATCACCCCACATTATCATTGTCAGCTGTAGACCCAACAATCAGCATGTTCTGAAAGGACCAGTGGATATGATTTGGTGGTAGCTTGTCTGTGAGCTTGCATGATAGTGGGTCCACCACCCAAAGTGATATCCTGCCAATAATGGCTCTGTGGTCAGAAACTGACCACTGACAACGACAGATGTTCTACAGTGATGCCTGGTGATCGACAGTCGTGATCTTACATATATGCAGTACCATGACAGCATCCACAGAGTTTACTGGACGCTCGTCTCTCGTGCTCGACATTCCGCTCACTCTTCGCTGGAATTTCTGACGTGTCACTTCAGTGGAAACCCACAGGACTGTGTGGGCGTGTTTGTTCCTGTCACTCAGGATGGATCACCAAGCGGAGTGTTTGTTGGGAAAGTGTGAAGCATATTCCTATTCGGGAGATTAAACCGAGATAGCAGCTTTAGTAGATCAGGGTTAAAGAGCTGACGGCTGGTAAAGGGTTAGTGGACCAGGGCAGATGGGAATACATATCCAGAGCATATGGGATGAAACATGATACACTGACGTACCAGAAGTCCTATGAAGTGGTCTTTCCTCAAGGGACAGCTTTGGAACACCCACAACTACATAAGTTGTGAGTGATGTTGAACTCCGGCCATGTCCAATGTTGTGTGAGCGTTTAACATTCCTTAATCCACAGTGTTGCATGCATCCCAGGAATATGACATATAAGGCATTACCACCCACAGCGGACAACACAGTGGCCACCCACGGGTGCTCGATGCTGACCGCGCTGTTTGCTCTCTTTTGTGTTCACGAGGTCCTGACCATCTGATCTATGATCGAACCAGGACTAAAAGCTGTACACGCAGCTACACGTGCAGCTACAGCTGCAGCTACACCCGTCTCGTAGCTCCAGTGAAGAACTTCTGAAGCAAGTTTCAGACACCAAACATGACTCTGCTGCTTTACTTACGGGGGACTTCTCTTAGTGTAAGACTCAGTAGAGCAGTGATTAAATATGAGTGTGTGAAGCCGTTTGGAGACGGAGGAGGTTGTGGGTTTCTGAGACAGTGTGTGTGAGTTTAGGAGTAGACGCTGTTATGTAACTGGGACAGACTGGACCATCCAGCCACGGGGACCATTCCCACAAATCCTGTATGCTTAATCTGCTTATCCACGGCAGATTGAAGCGGTGTGTGTGTGTGTTTGTGTGTGTGTGTGTGTGTGTGTGTGTGCAGATTGTTTGTCCTTGCCATCCTTCCAATTCCTAGCCTTCATCTCCCACTTGTTTCATCCATTTGTTGTCTTTTTCATCCCTCTCTCTTAGCCAACTTCATCCGTTCACGTCTCTCCACCGCTCCGCTCTACTTATCTTCCACTTCTTCATCCCTCTTCATACTCCTCAGCACTTCTCAGTTCTCCATCCACTGTCAGTCTCGCAGCAATAATCCGTTGCTTAAAACGACAGTTTGGCGAGAAAATCAAGTTCCCCCTCCTTACCTCAAATTTTATTATTCAGCCAAGTCATGTTTTAGTTTAACACTGGAACTGGCCATAACAATATGACCACCTCCTTGTTTCTACATACATTCAGCTTCTCATACCATACTGAGCCCCTCAGTGTCACTGCTGGACTGAGAACAGTCCACCAACCAGAAATATCCAGCCGACAGTGAGTGGACACAGTGTTGAAACACTCCAGCAGCTCTGCTGTGTCTGATCGTACCAGCAACACACACTAACACACCACCACCATGTCAGTGTGACTGCAGTGCTGAGAATGACCCACCACCCACATCATATCTGCTCTGTGGTGGTCCTGTGGGGTCCTGATCATTGAAGATCAGGGTGAAAGGAGGAGAATAAAGTCTGCAGAGAAACAGATGAACTACAGTCTGGAATTATAGAACCACAAAGAGCTCCTGTGTGATCAGAGAAGACGATAGAGTGGACAGAGAGAGGAGAAAGAAGGAGGTGGTTTCCTCTAATTCCTCACTCCAGCAATATGAAATACGGTTCTAGCAGGAAACCTCTAGAACAAAGGTTTGAGAACCAGTGCTTTAGACCCACCTGTCAGTGTAACCCACCTGTGACTGTTACCCACCTGTCAGTGTCACCCACCTGTCAGTGTCACTCAACTGTCAGTGTCACCCACCTGTCAGTGTAACCCACCTGTGACTGTTACCCACCTGTCAGTCTTACCCGCTTGTCAGCTCTCCATCATCCAAACATCTTACAATGTTTAGCCATGTCTTTGGTCATGATCTGAAATGTTTCTGTACAGTGTTAACAGTCCGGCTGTTTCTGGGCCATCTTTACAACGCGTTTTCTTTGACACCAGGGGCATCTTGTTTTATCCATGTGTACACAAGCAGGGACGCCCCCTGCTGGAACATTTGGGTTAAACAGCGTCTGTTTGTTCCTCATTTATAGCACCGAGGCTGGATATAAACACACCAGAGGAAACAGTCATTTCAACCCAAAGAACAGTGAGCGATAAAGAATAAACAGAGATTAAAAACAATGTTTGAGTCTCTGTCTCTACATGAGACAGTGATAGCAAGAGACACAACCGACAGAGAACAGACAGACTACAGTTACCATACCACTGCTCCTAAACCACTACAGTTGGAGGTTTATGTACTGTGTATTCTACATGCAACTCTGTGCGTTGAATTATGGGTATGACGGTTCAGTAGAAACACTAAACATTCCATGAATGTTAGAACAGCAGTTTTCTGTAGTAAGAGTGTCCAGGAGATTTCTGCCCAAATTCTGCCTCAGATGTAGACGAGAAACGTCTCCTCCGAGCTGAAACAACGTTAAAATGTTGAAATTCAGACTATGATATTGATTACAGCTACAGTTCCGTTCCTCAGAGTTTGGCTGCAGAGTGACGTTCTGCACAGCTCAGTAACGGCTCTCGGCATCAGAAAGGACGACTGGAGACGCTGCAGGGAGATCCTCTCCGAAAGGCAGGAAGGGAGGTGTGTGTGTGTGTGTGTGTGTGTGTGTGTGTGTGTGTGTGTGCGGACCTGGTTTGTGCTGATTGTGTGAAATAGCATCCTCACACCTCCGCATGCCCAGCAGCGGCCCAGACCGGATCAAAGCCAGAAGAGCCAGCAGCTGCAAACAGGAGGGCAGCCATGTCCTTAAGGAAATATCTCTCTCTCTCTCTCTCTCTCCCTCCCTCTCTCTCTCTCTCTCTCTCTCTCTCTCTCTCTCTCCCTGATGGTCTTATTCACACCATGACTATCACCCACCAACAGAGCAGCTGTAAATTAGCACATAAACCCCGTACAGATGTGTGCGCGCCGTCCTCTGCTGGTGATATCTGGTACTTAGAGCTCTCCCTAATTGATGATTTGTGTACATTTTTCAGACAGTTTAACCAGATTCCCTTCCAGTAAAACCAGCACCCCTTTCAGGAAGAGCTAAGTCCCAGTACAACCAGCACTCCTCCCATGATCACCCAGCCCCCTCCCAGTGCAACACACAGTATGCAAATCTGTCCAAACATAAGACACGTCAATTCAATTCAAATGCACCCTCAAACCCCAGACTGTCAGTGACCAATGAAATGAGTTGTGGCCGTGGTCAAAAGTTTGAGGACATGGCTTTGGTCTACCCTACATGTTGGTCAAAGATGTGTGAATCGTTTGGCCTTTAGAAGCAATCAGACTTGGCTACTGGTTCAGAAAGCTGCAGTGTGTGTGTGTGTGTGTGTGTGTGTGTGTGTGTGTGTGTGTGTGTGTGTGTGTGTGTGTGTGTGAGAGCCAGTAGTGCTGTGATTTTTTTCAGCTGTTGTCATCAGTGTTTATAGTCATTCCCATTACACTGCAGTGAGTAAAGCGAGTGAGTGAACAGCCTTGGGATGATTAATCAACAGACAAGAGAAAATGGAGAAGAGAGACGACTCTCTGGGGCTTCAGAGAACAGTGTGTGTGTGTGTGTGTGTGTGTGTGTGTGTGTGTGTGTGTGTGTTCCTTTGTGCTATTTTGTAGGTCACTTTCACAGCTCCACTGCTCCACAGCTCAATGCTGGGGGTCTTTATACCCTCTAGTCCACACCTGCTATTAGACATGGAGACAATAGAGACATGTTTGCTCCAGAGAGTCCTATTCTATTGGCAGTTCTTCTCTACAGGGACTATATATATATATAGATATAGATCCACAGGGAAATGTGTCCGTCACATTTAACCCACCCACACAGTGAAACACACACCTAGTGAACTGACCCACAGCAGTGGGCAGCACTATCCACGGTGGGATTCGAACCAGCAACCTTCCAGTCAAAGGCTGGTTCCCTAAACACCTACACAATTCTACCCAGACACCCCCAGTCATGACCATTAAGCCCCCGTGGACGAACACTGTATGGTGATATGACATATTCCCGGGAAACCGTGTGTGTGTGTGTGTGTGTGTGTGTGTGTGTGTGTGTGTGTGAGAAGACACAGGAAAGGAAATGTAAATCTGTAATCAGTAGATTGAAATGTTCTGAAAATTGTAGTCTCTTTCCTGACCGGCGCTCGAGGCTCTTAATTAAAACTGTCTTATTGTAAAGACTCTGCGTCTCTGGTCGCCCCATTAGAACTGTTCGACTGTCTCTGTACAGTCATACTGAAGCTCCTCTTCATCCCCTCCAGTCACAGCAGATGTGTCTTTCGGAGAACCGGACGGGTTCGGCAGCCAGTTCTGCCTAAAACAGAGGGATGAAGAGTGAACATGAAACAACGTGTAGTGTTTACGTCATCCGGACGCTCCCTAATGCACTTCCCTTCAACACCTCACTGATACAGTCGCTCATTCAGATGGGCTTTACTGGGATGAGTAGTAATTATGACGTTGTCGGGGCAACAGAGACACAGCATTAAACCACCGCAGCTGATGTCTGACAGTCAACTTCAAGATTTCCAGGCCTGATTTCTACCTTCGTTTTCTAGGGCAAACTGTAGGGTGTAGGATACAGTTAAACGTGAACAACGAACATACTCTGGTATATAACCGTCAACTGAGAGCACTGTTGATAGTCTGGTACAGTTTGTTGATCATTTGTAAGTGTGTACTGTGTAAATGTGTGCTGACTGTGTAAGTGTGTGCTGCCTGTGTAAGTGTGTACTGACTGTGTAAGTGTGTACTGACTGTGTGTGTACTGTCTAAGTGTGTACTGACTGTGTACGTGTGTACTGTGTAAGTGTGTGCTGTGTAAGTGTGTACTGACTGTGTAAGTGTGTACTGTGTAAGTGTGTGCTGACTGTGTAAGTGTGTACTGTGTAAGTGTGTACTGACTGTGTAAGTGTGTACTGACTGTGTAAGTGTGTGCTGACTATGTAAGTGTGTAGTAACTGTGTAAGTGTGAACACACAGGTATAAGTACAGGTACATATCTACATACAGAGACAGAGATACAGACAGACAGACAGACAGACAGACGGACAGAGAGAGAGAGAGAGAGAGAGAGGGGGGGGGAGGCCTGAGGGTATTTTTTCTGCAGAAGTTTAAATCCTTTAACACGATTTTTGCATGGTTATGTGAAGTGTGTGTGTGTGAGTGTGTGTGTGTGTGTGTGTGTGTGTGTGTGTGTGTGTAGTTTTGCATATGTAAATGCTTTGGTCTGAGAGCAGTGCAGCACTGCATTAACTTGATTGAAACATGTTAATTTTTCCTCTTTACCTTTATTATAACCAGTGATGGACAGAAACACAGAGTAGGTGTTTCTGATAAAGTGGCCAGTGAGTGGAAGCTCGAGGCTTGCTGTTCGCAGGCTCTGCAGACGAGATGTTTAACCTGCCATTTACAGCAGAGAGAGGACAGAAACGACAGAATAGGAAACGAAGACTAAGTCTCTGTTCTGAGCATTTTCTTTTCGTTCCTTTCACAGCATGGAGCTGTAAGAGAGCATGATAGGCTTATACCTGCCACTCCAGAGAGAGAGAGAGAGAGAGAGAGAGATAGAGAGAGAGAGAGAGGGAGAGAGAGAGAGAGAGAACATAGAGAGAGAGAACATAGAGAGAGAGAGAGAGACAGAGAGAGAGAGACAGAGAGAGAGAGACAGAGAGAGAGAGAGAGAGAGAGAGAGAGAGAGAGAGAGAGAGAACAGAGAGAGAGGAGGGGGGTGAGAGAGAGAGAGAGAGAGAGACCTTTATCACCCCTAACTTTTATCAAACCCCATCCACCCGTACAAAACTACATCCTTATCCCACTCTCTATCTAACCCCACCAAACCATATCAACCTACACCGTACCCCACCCACCCCATCAGAACCACCCTCACCTATACCTATACCCTTATACCATCCACCCCCTTTCAAACCCCACCTACCTCCTTCCCCAGCAAACCCCACTCACACCTACAAAACTACACCCATATCCTCCCGATAAACATACACCTTTACTTCACCCACCCCACCCAATCCACCCCTCTGCAGAACTGTCCGTGAACTCTTACAGTGTGAATGCAGCTCAAACGGAGGTTTGAAGTGTATGAAAACAGCGCCACCCTGTGGTCACTGGCTGTCGGTGCAGAGTCCCATGGGCACATTAAAATGCAGAGGTGGTGCTTTGGTTCAGTGTGTGTCCTTTAATAACCTCTAATCTTACCTAGCACATCCAGCCAGTGTCCTCTACAGTGTCCACTACAGCATCCAGTCCAGCGCCCCCTACAGCAGGGAAGAGAAAAGACATGCACTGAAATTCTGTGGCCTTCATTCTTGTGTCTTTGTAACTGATACCAGTCTGATTTGTGTGTGTGTGTGTGTGTGTGTGTGTGTGTGTGTGTGTGTGTGTGTGTGTGTGTGTGTGTGTCTACCAAACATGTGTGATCTTCATGGGAGGTGTTTAAGGAGGAAACCCTTACTGTCCAAAAGTCATCAGTCCTCCAGAGAACATCTAGACAAAGAGCAGGACGCCTGGAACAATGTGCTTTGGACAGATAAATAATCCTAGAAGCCACTATGAATCCTTCACTCTATTAGAGGGTACATTTGAGAACATCTGTCCAAACAACTGAAGCGTAATCGGAGGTGGACCATGCAACATGACAATGAGCCGCAACATTCCAGAAAAAAAAGAAAGAAAAACAAAAAGAAATGGAAAGTTCTGGAATAACCAAACCCTGAATCTTAATCCTACTGAGATGCTGTGCATGGAACAAACTCCTACCACACAGCGCTGGGCTTTCGCGTCTGCATTGTAGTGGGTTATAAGAGTGACTATCATCCTCTAATTCTGTTAGACCCCTATGCATCATTTCGTGTGTGTGTGTGTGTGTGTGTGTGTGTGTGTGTGTGTGTGTGTGTGTGTGTAGGGGGGAGGAGTGGTTATTGATTGTAAATAACACTGTGCTATGACAGCTGGAGTTTCTCTTGTAAGGTGATAATTCCCAAATCAATTAATCCTGTTCACTCATCCTGTCCACGGAATATTTACAATCATCTGCTGATCTAAACACTCGGAGCAGGACACTCACTGAGCTTTACTCAAGCAGGTCACAAATCCGCCCCAGGATTTAGGTGGATCTTGACTTGCTGGACCTGAAATTCCCACCTCTGCAGAAGGAGTTTAAATTAGGAGCCTCTCCTGAAGCACAGGCAGCATCAGAAACATCTGAGCTGGACTTAGGAGCAGAAGAACCAGACTGTTCTGCAGAGATACAAAGCTCCTCTTTTCAGGTGAAAGTAAAATCTGCATTTTGTTTGGAAATCAAGAGACCGGGAGTCTCAACTCAAGCTGCTAGGGTCTGGAGGAAGAGCGGAGAGGCACGGAATCCAAGAACATTTTAGAGCACTTCATGCTTCCATCTGCTGACCAGATTTATGGAGAGGCTGATTTCCTCTTCCAGCAGGACAGTGCCAAAACTGCTACCAAATGGACATCCACTACCTCACCTAGTCCCTGACTTCCCAAAGCAACCTTTCCAAAAGCACAGGATGGAGCTGCATCAGCTGGGGTAGAGAGTCCTATTCTTTTGGCAGTACTGCATCTGTATCAGCGATGCGTATCTGAGTGCTTTCTTCAGACTGACCGTCCACAGATATTAACAGTATAGAGTTCAGACATGTAAGGATGCAGAAGACATCTGTCTGCAGAAGACTACTGTCCAGTAGATGGCGTTATTAGACAGTTTTCCTCTTTCTTTAGTGGACTCAGGACATGCAGTTGAAAGAGGAGAGAAGGGTCTTTCAGCCATAACATTAATACCACCTGCCATGCATTGAGAAGGTCCCTCTCAAACCACCTTTCACTTTTACAAAATCTGTGTTTATTCTAATGTTCTACAGAATTCATTTAGAGAGAGAGAGAGAGGAGAGAGAAGGGGGGCAGAGAGAGAGCGAGAGAGAGAAAGAGAGAGAGGGGGCAGAGAGAAGGCAGAGAGAGAGAGAGAGAGTGAGAGAGAGAGAGAGAGAGAGGGGAGGGGAGGGGAAGAGAGAGAGAGAGAGAGGAGGAAGAGAGAAGAGAGGAGAGAGAGAGAGAGAGAGAAACAGAGAGGGCAGAGAGGCGAGAGAGAGAGAGTGAGAGAGAGAGAGAGAGGGGAGGGAGGGAAGAGAGAGAGAGAGAGAGAGAGGAAGAGAGAGAGAGGAGGGGAAGAGAGAGAGAGAGAGAGAGAGAGAGAGAGAGAGGAGGGAAGAGAGAGAGAGAGAGAGGGGAGGGGAGGGGAAGAGAGAGAGAGAGAGAGGGGGAAGAGAGAGAGAGAGAGAGAGAGAGAGGCTGCGCCGCCATCTCTAAAGCAGAAATCGGAGCATCGGCATAGAGCGCAGCAGAGCAGAGACACAGAGAGAGAGATAAACAGAGAGAGAGAGAGAGATAAACAGAGAGAGAGAGATAAACAGAGAGAGAGAGACAGAGAGAGATAAGAGAGAGAGATAACAGAGAGACAGTACAGTGGACAGCAGCCTCGCGGTCAGTCAGGTAAGCCTTTAGAAAACGATCATATCTGTCAGTGTGTGTGTGTGTGTGTGTGTGTGTGTGTGTGTGTGTGATCTTGCTCTCGGGTCGATGTGCATCGTCACCGTCGCGGCGGCTCTGATTTTCATTCATTTACAGAAACATTCAGAGACTCCTGCTGAATATCAGTGCAATCAGATACATTAGAGCGGTACAGCGTTACAGCATTACCATGTTACAGCATCACCACTCTACAGCATCACCATGTTACAACATCTGCACTACAGCATCACCGTATTTTTGGCATCACCACGCTACAGCATCTGCATGTTACAGCATCACCGTATTTACACAGCATCAACATGTTACAGCATCACCCACACTACAGCATCCACCATGTTACAGCATCACCACTCTACAGCATCACCATGTTACAGCATCAACATGTTACAGCATCACCACACTACAGCATCACCATGTTACGGCATCACCATGTTACAGCATCACCACACTACAGCATCACCATGTTACAGCATCACCACACTACAGCATCACCATGTTGCACAGCATCACTGCCTTTACAGCATCACCCATGTTACAGCATCACCACGCTACAGCATCACCATTTTACAGCATCACCATGTTACACCATCACCACTCTACAGCATCACCATGTTACAGCATCACCATGTTACACCATCACCTTCTGGCATGCCATGCTGCAGCATCACCATGTTACAGTGTAACAGCATTGCCACATTACAGCATTGGCATCACCGTATTTACAGTGTTACAGCATTACAGCATCACCATGTTACATCACCATGCTACAGCATCACCGTATTACAATTATACAGCATCACCCATGTTGCAGTGTAGCAGCATCACTACGTGCAACATTACAGCATCACCATGTTACAGTGTTACAGCATCACCATGTTACAGCATCACCACATTGCAATTGTTAACAGCATCCTGCGTTACAGCATCACCAATTTACAGCATCACCTTGGTGACAGTGTTACAGCTTCTGCGTTACAGCATCACTATGTTACAGTGTTACAGCATCACCACGTTACAGCATCACCATGTTACAGCTTCACCACTTTACAGTGTTACAGCATCACCATGTTACGTTGTTACAGCATCTGTAATACAGCTTCACTACATTACAGCATCATCACATTACAGTGTTACAGCATCAGCACATTACAGCATCACCATGCTACAGTGTTACAGCATCACCATATTACAGCATTACAGCATCACTGTGTTACACTTATAGCATCACCATGTTACAGCGTTACAGCATCACAACATTAATCAATCAAAATGTATTTGTATAGTACTCTTCACAACTGAAGTTGTCACAGAGCAGCTTCACAATCACAGAAGTACATTACAACTTTACAACATCACTGTGTTACACTGTTACAACATCACCACATTAAAGCATCATCAGGTTACAGTGTTACAGCATCGCAATGTTAAAGTATCACTAGGTTAAAGCATTAAAGCATCACCACATCACAGTGTTACATCATCAATTTTTCAATTTTACAGTGTTACAGCATCACAATACAGCATACCATGTCACAGCATTTCAGCATCAACATCCTATCATTACAGCATCACCACATCACAGCATTAGTGTCACAGCATCAACACATCACAGTGTCACCACATCAGTGTCACAGCATTAAAGCATTGCAGTGTACCACATCACAGCATTAAAGCATCACCACATTACAGTCAGTGTACCATGTCACAGCTGTATGTGTTACAGCAGCACAGCATTTTAGCATTATACTATACCATGTCACAGCAAAGGTTATACTGGTCCGCATTAAATGCACTAACAAGTGACACATAGCTATACTGGTTATACTGGTGTGCATTTGCTAAACACATTGGTGGCACAAGCTTGTCAATGAAGTGGCACACTTGGTAGCATCCTCAAAATCGTAGCGTGCGGCGTCCACATGCTCTTTGACAGCACTGTAATGGGAAAATGCACTGGAATTGAAGGCACTGGGACTTGAAGCAGCCAGTGCTTTGACATTCTGGGCCCCAGTTTGCTTTTTTTGCACTGGAAACACAGACGACACTGAGCCTCAGCTTCACTGTTCAATGTTTAATGCCATTTATGTAAGTATGAAGAAGCTGGAGCACCACACGATGAAGCTGAAGCCCACCTCCACTGGTCCATCTGTCCGAAACAGAGCACCGCTTGAGCCTCTCCACTGTCCACCCTGAGGAGGGTAGCTATGCTGAGGACCCTGGAGGTGGTCCAAAAAAGAAAAACCCGGGATTGTGTCCTGGCCTCCTGGGAGGCTCTGCGGCGGAGGACATGGACTAGCCTCCTCTGGTCCCAGCGTTCCCAGTCAGAGGGACATTTATATGCTGGGCTGGTTGGGCCTCTGCTCAATTCAGACAAGGGACGCTCTGTTCACAACCCCTCACACCTGAGCCTGTGAGCTAACCCGCTAACCCCTCATCAAAGCACTGGTTTGGACAAGAAATCCCATTTCATTCCTCAAACTCCTGTGTGGAATCTGCGCTCGTTACATGGTTCCCTGATTCCGACTCTTCTGTAGACGTGGAAAACGCTCAGGCTTAACGAAGTCCACAGCTACTGTTGTCCATACTAATGTGACTGCTTTACTTATGTCCATGTTCACTGGGAACATTGTTGTGTTTCCTATTATTCCGTTAATATTCCGACTAAGCTCAGTTGGGTAAAATCTGTCATCCAATTAGAGGCCTTTCTGATTACCGTTTCTATCTGATTGGACGAGGCGGTAATCATTTAAATAATCTGAATCGAATAGTAACTGACATGTAAACACCTGAATCCGATTACATTCCCAATCAGCACATCTGCATCTGCATCAGCGTATTCAAATTGTTTGGAAACTTTAAAAGACCTAAAAATTGTTGGACGTCCGTAAGGCGACAGTGAAGGACAGCGGGTTCAAATGAACTGTAGAGCAAATGGACAGATGGACATTTTACAAAGCTGTGATCAGAAAAGTGGTTCTGATCCATTTACATTTCTGTTTTTACGAAATTACGGAAGAATTTATGGGAGATCAACCACCTGCTAACACGGAGGAAACTGTTGGGTTTGCTGACCTGCTGGAGGACTTAAAGGAAGGTGTTTTTTTTTTTAAACTACCAGCTAAAAAAATCCACTTGAAGACCAGGACGGTTCTGGATAGTTTAAGTTGGATAAGATGCTTTAATGGTCAAGGTGATTAAAGAGCTGGTCATCTAGACAAACATCCCCTTTGATGGTCATCTACCCCATGAGCTGGTCAGCTCTTGAGAAGCGAAATGTATGTTGCCGTTGTGGTCGTACTTGGTGATGCTGGCCATGGTGAAGCTGGGCATGTTGGCCAATCAGCTTGGTCCAGCTTGTTCATAGTGGTGGGCCATGTTGGTCATTTTGGAAGGGATTACTTGCAGTGAGCATCATGTCTCACCAGATCTGAATCTGGAATCGGAATGAATTCAGTCGGATTGGGGAAAATCTTTGCATGCGAACATAGAAACACCACGTTCTTCCTCAGTTCTGCAGATGGTGTGTTAGGGGTGGAGTGTTGATAGAGCGTCCAATAGCGTCCCACACATTTTCAATCAGGGTTAGGTCTGGAGATGAGACCGACCACGGCGTAGTATCTGTGTGTTCAAGTCGAGATCTTGAGACGGCAGCAGTGTGTGGACGAGCGTCGTCCTGTTGGAACCTCATTAATTGATCGTTGATCTTGGTGTTAACTATGGTGACTCAGCACATGGACTCGTTAGTCGTCTCCACCAGAGACAAAGGAGTGTGTGGATGCAGCTTATAAGATGTCAGGTCACAAACCTTCCGTTCATCACCACTACGAACAATCCTGGAGCATTTCATTACAAACCACTCTGAAGGACCTTGCAAAGTTCCCCTTTCAGTGCAAGGTCTTCACAGCCACTGTAAGGTCAGTCCCTGCAATCTGATAATGCAGAGCTGTTGTAGTGTTTAACTGACCGTTAGTCAATCAGCAGCATTTAGGTATTGAAGAGTTGCTGGCTGTACCTGAAGCTTTTTCTTAATGTGAGCTGTGTTGCAGTGTGGTAAAAATCAATGGTGCTTCTGGATCCTACCTGTAACGTTTTCAAATAGGGAGCTTGAGCTGGTTCAATACAGGACACTGTCAGCAGTCTCACTCATCTGGGGTTCTGGGACAGTGGTGCAGGAGACTGGTCCACTGACCTTAGAGGAACGATGGTGAACTGAGAGGAAGGTGGGGTTTGCAACCAGTGGCCAGTGATGGAGCTGGGGTGGGTGTTTCTGATATGGCAGGACACGGGTCCTTTGTGTCATGTGACCTGCCGTAGCCTACATTCGCCGTCCCCCCACAGCCCCCGTCCCCTCCCAGGTGAGCAGCCACTGTACAGGTGTGTAATTTAGGGCTGCTGCTGAGTCATGCAGAGAAATCAGGCCAACCTGTCTTTATTAATCTTGGTAAACGTACCACAGGGCTTTTAAATGCTCTGCCCAAAATGGCTCCCGCTTGGAGCGGTTGAGGGGGCCGTTAGGGGGATTTATGTCGTAAGCCGGAGAGACGCTGGGAGAGGCCTCAGATAAGACTCGCCTCGGAACAGATAAATAATGCAGAGTAACGCAGTGTTAACTCGGCGATAACCCCTTACATGCACTTCTTCAGTGCTGTGGTGTATGTATGTGTGTGTGTGTGTCTGTGTATGTGTTTGACTACAGGTCTGAGTTTGTGTGTGTGTGTGTGTGTGTGTGTGTGTGTTGAGGAGGACTTGTGTGGACTGCAGGCTGATTAAAGTTTAAAGTGTTTGAGCGGAGTGGGAGTTCTGCAGAGGGATGAGTTCTGCTCTGTGCCTCCGCTCTCTCAAAGTCACAAACAGATTTCCTCACATTCCTTCTTCTCGGGCTTTTCATGTGGAGGACATCGAGTAAGACCCGGTTTCTCAGAAACACGTCCTTCGTGAAGCGCTGCAGCGTCACGTTCTGCTGGGGCCGTTACCATTGTCAATCAAATGACTACTGACCACAGGGGTACGGTAGTCGTGATTACTGCGCTCACACTCCTTTTAAATGGGGTTCTTCATGGGTTCTTTAACTAAGAAGACGTCTCATTTCTCAACATCTGTGCCTGTTGCCTTACCGCACGACAAAAGGACACAACCTTTAATTATTGCCGATTGTGTTTAGTTTCGTGTGTAGGAAAGCAGTGCAGTGGGTTCCTCCATGCATACAGAGCAGACCCAACACCTCCCCCCCCATTTCCCCGTCGCATGGCAAACTAGTCAATACATAAATAATGTAGTCCCTGAAATACTGTAAGTAATGATCTGGTGTTGTCCTGTCTTTCCCATCATTTATTCAAAGTTCAAGAGCACGTGTTGCCGGTGTATTTGTTATTTTTAAGCAAAACACAACTTGGTCTTAAACTGACATTGTTAACAGTGCTGCTGTTGTGCTGTGAGGCCTCCTTTCACCCTGTCTTCAATGCTCAGGACCCCACAGGACCACCACAGAGCAGCTATTGTGTGGGTGGTGGGTCATTCTCAGCACTGCAGTCACACTGGCGTGGTGGTGTGTCAGTGTGTTGCTGAGTGCAGTGGATCAGACACAGCAGTGCTGCTGGGTCAAACCAAACCCCTCAGTGTCACTGCTGGACTGAACCATCCACCAAAGAGAAATATCAGACCAACCCAGATGATCAGTTCCTGTCTCTGACTTCCATCTACAAGGTAATATAGAGCGAGGCGCGGAAGTTTAGGCAACAGTGGAATAACGCTTTGTCCCATCTTCGTTTGTCTGTTAACACACTACGGGGAACTCCCTCATACCTATGGCAAATAGTTGAATGTGTGTGTGTGTGTGTGTGTGTGGGTGTGTGTGTGTGTGGGTGTGTGTATGTGATAATGGGAGTCGATTTTGACTTACTGGACCTGAAATGCCCGCTTCTGATGGGAACCATACCTGGGAAACGTTATGCTGTAGACACCAGGTCAGTATCTCCTTGCTCTGCTGTGTGAGTAGGCAGAAACGACGTCAGGAAGCGTGTGGATGGAGCTTTTTGGGGCTTTGCGGGATAATGCTTCACGTTTTTAAAACTCTGGAATGCTGAGATATGCTGAGCCAAATGCAGCGGCGCATGCTGGCTATCTTAGAGACGGAGAGAAAAGGCCAGAGAACCGACTGATCCCGGGTTTCACTCCGGTCGAAAAGACCTGCTAATCCTTCAGTAAGACGCAGAACCAGGCTTTGAAGGGCCCGTACTGAGCAAATACACTCTGCCTTTTTTTAATAATAAGTGTGATGTGTGTAAACACTGCTCAGAGTAGCTGCTGAAACACAGCAGCGCTATATTAAGATCAGTAACGGTGTGGTTACTGAAACTGTAAACACAATCCGGTAGCGGTGTTAAAGATCAGTAACAGTGTAGTTACTGAAACTGTATCAGAAACACAGTCCGGTAGCCGGTATTAAAGATCATCAGCAGTGTAGTTACTGAAACTGTATCAGAAACACAGTCCGGTAGCCGGTATTAAAGATCAGTAACAGTGTAGTTACGAAGCTGCCATCAGAAGCACAGTCGGTGGCAGTGTTAAAGATCAGCAGTGTAGTTACTGAAACTGTATCAAACACAGTCCATTAGCGGTATTAAGATCAGTAACAGTGTAGTTGCACGAAACTGTATCAGAAGACCGGTCCGGTGGCGGTATTGGATCGGTAACGGTGTGATTGCACAGAGCTGTATGTATCAGAAACACAGTCCGGTGGCGGTGTTAGATCAGCAGCAGTGTAGTTACTGAAACTGTATCAGAAACACAGTCGGTAGCGGTATTAAAGATCAGCAGGTGATTGCACAAACTGTAGAAACACAGTCCGACAGCATTATTAAAGGTCAGTAACGGTGAATTTGGGCTTCTTATCGAAACACAGTCCGGTAGCGGTATTAAGATCAACAGTGTAGTTGCACAAACTGTATCGAAACGCACAGTCGGTAGCGGTATTAAAGATCAGTAACAGTGTAGTTACTGAAACTGTATCAGAAACACAGTCCGGTAGCCAGTATTAAAGATCAGCAGTGTAGTTACTGAAACTGTATCACAAACACAGTCCGGTAGCTGGTATTAAAGATCAGTAACAGTGTAGTTACTGAAACTGTATCAGAAACACAGTCCGGTAGCTGGTATTAAAGATCAGCAACAGTGTAGTTACTGAAACTGTATCAGAAACACAGTCCGGTAGCTGGTATTAAAGATCAGCAGCAGTGTAAACATGGCTGGCACACAATTTGTTTTTTGAGACTGACCACTGGTTATGGCCTCTAGTGATAGAGAGTGCAGAATCGATGGTCTGCAGATCCAGTGGGATGGACGGGAATGTGTGGTTTTCATGGACTAAGTGGAACACGGTCGGAGTGAGGGAAGAGAGTGATTCTCGGGCCTGAGAGGAGAGAGAGACACTGTGATGTTCCTGCTGTTCTCAAAGACGCCCTTTAATAATTCATCAGTTCAGAAACTCAGATCACAGCTGGACTTCACACAGCTGCAGTGTGCAGTGAGGGACTGGAGATTGTCAGGTCAAACAATCACACACACACACACACACACACACACACACACACACACACACACACACACACACACACACACACACACACACAGCTGCAGAAGTATTGGGACACCTGGAATCAGTGTATTAGAAGAGCTTTTGTTGGAATAACTATCTCTACTGAACCCCAACAAACGGATGGAGCTCCATCATTCCACAGAACATTCCATTGTCTCGTCCACTTCATCCTGGTCAGAGCCGTGGTGTCTGGAATCTGGAATCTTTGGACATAGAAGTAAGTGAAGGGACCTGTCCATTGGTACACACAGTTTAGCACTGACTAATGAGGAAACCGTGCCGGAGAGCCACTAAGCTCCTGCGCTGACAGCAGCCCAGGTGGGGATCAAACCCACACCCCCTGGCACCTGGAGCTGCCCCCCGGTAGGTTTACTTTAGTCGATCTGCTCCAGAGAGTCCTATTCTATTGGCAGTACTTCTCCACAGGGACTAGACAAGCTGTGTGTGCATTTATCTGTGTCAGCAAAGAGGGTGTGTATGTGGGTGTCACTGAGTGCGAATTTGGTGAAGCCCCGTGGTGCCCACTGAGACAGTGCCAGTCTTCATTATTTCACCCTAATGGCATAAATTCAGTGTTATGAATTAATTACAGAATGTGTAATGTGTTCTATTTCGAGCGCAGTAAGTCTCCCTGAAGGTGAGCATCTGGCTTAGTGAATTATTTTTCATGGTGGAGCGAGTCCTCAGAATAATAACCCGGTGTCGGGACCGTGCCAGCGCCGGGCCTCGGATCACCCGGACAGACGCGGGGCGAGTGTGTGCACAGAGGCCATCCTGACGCCCGTATTGACATTCCGGCAAGTTCATTTCAAGCCAATTATGGATGAAGTGATGATTGTAAAATTGCATATGATCCTGAGCTCAGCCCCTCGCTCACCCCAGAGACATGTGTTTAACGTCTCACAGGACCAACAGTAATCACATCAACCAGCCCTGCTCTAATAAACCCTCACTCTCCCTTCATTACTCCCTCTGTTTACTCTCTCTCTCTCCCTCTCCCTCCCTCTCTCTCTGTCTCTGTCTCTCTCTCTCTCTCCCTCCACTCTCTCTCTGTCTGTCTCTCTCCCTCCTCTCTCTGTCTCTGTCTGTCTCTCTCTCTCTCTCTCTCTCTCTCTCTCTCTCTCTCTCTCTCTGTCTCTCTCTGTCTCTGTCTGTCTCTGTCTCTCTTTGTCTCTGTCTCTCTGTTGCTTTCTAATATTGAATATTGAGAACAGTGAGACAATGAACAGTGTTACAGTGAACAGTGATACAGTGAACAGTGAGACAGTGAACAGTGATACAGTGAACAGTGAGACAGTGATACAGTTAACAGTGAGACAGTGATACAGTGAACAGTGAGATAGTGATACAGTGAACAGTGAGACAGTGATACAGTGAACAGTGAGGCGGTGAACAGTGACACAGTGAGCACAGTGACACAGTGAACAGTGATACAGTATTCTGATGACAGTGACACAGTGATACAGTGAACGGTGATACAGTGAACAGTGATACAGTGAACAGTGATACAGTGAACGAACAGTGATACAGTGAACAGTGAGACAGTGAACAGTGATACAGTGAACAGTGAGATAGTGAACAGTGATACAGTGAACAGTGAGACAGTGATACAATGACACAGTGAGACAGTGACACAGTGAACAGTGAGACGGTGAACAGTGAGACGGTGAACAGTGAGACAGTGAACAGTGAGACGGTGAACGGTGATACGGTGAACAGTGAGATAGTGATACAGTGAACAGTGAGACAGTGATACAGTGAACAGTGAGACAGTGATACAGTGAACAGTGAGACAGTGATACAGTGAACAGTGAGACAGTGAACAGTGATGTCCTGATAACACTGAGACCCGGTGAGGACTGAGTGCTGACGGTTGGGATGCTTCCCTGAAGGTTTCTGTCTGTAAGGGTGCTGTCATGCCTCTTTTGCTCCGAAAGCGTTTGACTGCTCTCCTGGGGCTGTAATGGTCATGTCCAGGCATCGAGCGGTCATGCATGTCTGACCGGCCGCTTTAAAGAGCCTCTATCTCCATTTCTATCGATCCGGGGACACTTAAGGAAGCCGAATGGATGTTGAGTCAACAGAGTCTTTGGTTTGCGCTGCCCTCAGACACACAGCACTGCATGCAGATCATTCTGTTTACTGGAGCCGGACGATGCTGATTCCACACACTGCACTGATATTTTACCCAACATTCAAATCAGGCTTCACGCAGCTTTTTCCGTTAAATTAATTTGTAATTAGTCTGTAATCACTAGGAACTTTCTGGTATCTGCATTGTTTTGTTGGGTATCCGTTATGAATTATTCAATGTCTCTTATGACTTATTCAGTATCTGTGATGAGTTAATCTGGGTCCAGTATGAATTACTCGGCATCCTCTTTGAATTATTCTGTATGTTCTAAGATATATTCAGTATCCGGTGTGAATTATACAGTCATTACACTGAATGATTGACTAAAGGTGCATATAGACCCTCAGGGGAATTTGTCCTCCACATTTAACCCATCCACACGCGGTGATTTAGAATTGTTGCTGTTTTCTGATTGAATTACTCACTTAAAGTTAATGAGAAGTGGATGATTATGTAATCATGGGTACTTCGTTCTGAAAAGTGTCTGTCTGTCGGTTACTCTGAACTGAACTTACGAAGCCTAGAACACCAGCGTGTATCCGATCAGAAACCGCGGGCTGCACCGCGTGAGCACCGCGTTTAGAGTGTTAATTTAAGATCGATAGTGTTTTAGAGAATTGATGCCGTATTGCCACATATAATACTGCGCATCGATCTCCTCCTTACACCCCTAATTAATGCTGCCTTCAGAATAACGATGAACTGTTTTTTTATTCCTAAAAGTCTTTGGTTCTTCTCGGAAGGCCTAGAAGGTCCTAAGGGTTCTCCTCTGGATGTTTGGTTATGTAATCTCTTTTAAGAAGCGGTTGTTGCTCTGTCATACAATGGCTCCCATCACTCTGCGCTCGGCTTCACTGAATGCTGATGTAGTCTGAAGTACAGCGTGAACGAACATGCAGGTAAAACTGTCCCGGGACCAGAGAACACAGGCCATCGCTCTGCTCAGTCACAGCGTCTCTGAAACGCCTGCTGAATGTCACACAAAGGAGACGCGGGCGCATGTCACGCCGTGATGAGACCCATACAGTCATGTGATAAAGGACACCCCATGAACACCTTCAACTTTAGCATGTTTAAACATCTGGACGTCTGATCTTCACTGTAACTGTAGTGAGAGATGGAGCTGATGTGACTAAACACATACAACTGAAGACATGACATTTAAACAACGTTTACAAAACGTGATGGTTTAATGGAATGTTTTACTACTTTAATGTTCTTGATCATCAGCCCCGCCCCCTCTCTCTGATCAGTCAGAGTCTGTATGCAGGTTGATCATCAGCCCCGCCCCCTCTCTCTGATCAGTCAGAGTCTGTATGCAGGTTGATCATGTTCACGTGGACAGAGCAGTAAACATGCACTGGAAGCTCCTTTGGCCTTTAAACTGGTTTTCTGAGCTGAAAATTCATCAGCAATGGTGTGACCAGGGTTATGAAGCCTGCTAACGTGCAGTTCTGAGAGTTAATGAACCCATATTGTAACGTGCTTCCTTTCAAGCAGCACAGTTTACAGAAGGAGATGTTAGGAAAATTGCATTTATTGCACCTTTAGGCCGAAAAATGTTGACGCTGTGCTCTTAACTGCCGAAATTTGGTCAAACCTTCTCCTTTAAAGGAAGCAGCACTAAGAATCAGTCTTTATCAACTCGTTATTCACAGTAAAGGCAAGGTGTCCTCAGACTTTTGATGCAGGATGTGACAACGTCCCAGGAGAAGCACGTGAGGCTCTTTCGGCCGTTCATCTTTCAGCAGCTCTCCCGAGTGGGCAGCGACAGATTGAGAGCGGACGTGTGGGCGCGCAAGCTCCAGAAATGAAATTAAACTTTCTTTCCTCCTCTTTATTCTCTCGGCCTGCTCGGCTGCCAGTCTTCCCCGAGTCGTGTGAGACTGTTACACAACGCTGAGCCAGGAAACCAGCAAATGCCAAACACTCGCGCGTCCGCTCGCGGGTCCGTACGGCAGGAGAGATGCTCAGCCTGATTGTTTGACTTCTCGTTTCTGTCTGACTGAGCTTCATCGCTTTGTCAACAAGCGAGTCTGAGTTCCTCTGGAAAACGGCACCGCTGACGAGGATTCAGTCAAAATCCCGAAATGCTGCCTCTCAAGCCCTCTAATCCCATTCCCATATGGATGCAACAGAGAGGGTCCAGGGTCGGGTGACGTGACGGTGTAACTGATATCTTGATAAATTACGTTTTGACTCACTTTTCAGGCCGTCATGGATATAGTCCGCAACTTTAGATCACCTGATCATTCAAAAGACTGGACCAAACATCATAGACTATAGACCAGTTTGCAGGGATAACGTGCATTTGGTCACTGATGTAGTAACTGTACGTAAGTGGGTTGTTACGTGCTGTCTTTCCTTGAGACAAGACCCCGTCTACGTCATCTTTCAGGTGGTCCAAGACACATTTGAGCCACGTTATACAGTGTAAATACATCCATCTCTCCGACAGACATTCCATACCCTATCCCATACCCCAAACCAGCAACAGTCAGTCACCAGGTGTACACAGGGTTGAACACTGCAAACTCATACGACTCTGGTTGACTGGTGATCTGATTGGGAGCGACTGTGGGAACTGCTCACAGCCCTGAAAGTGTCCAAATGCCACCAGATGGTCCCACGTTTATCTTTGAGGAGACACATATTTGCATAGCTGGAGGTGACCTGCTGTACCGACTATTATCCACCACAGAGAATTACAACTGACGCTGTAGTGCAGGAGTGATTAAGTGTGTCTGGAATCACCAGCAGAACCCCAGGGTTAATTTTGTGGGATGTTTTCGCAGTTTGACGTTCTTTTAATCACCAAAACTTTAAACGCCTAAATAGGAGACTTACACAGCAGATGTTTTATAAAGATTTCATTCGAGATGAAGGAATGAACAGAATGGAGATATTTATACGAATTGATATAATACTTGACAGGATTCCAAATCAGTATTATCCTTACTCAAGACTTTTATTCTATAATTTGAATTCTGTATGAGATAAGAAAGAGACTGGACAGCCCTCCATCTCATTTTCCTCAGTGACGTCATTAGCCCCGCCCCCTCTCGCTGTTTAGTCAGAGTCTGCATGCAGGTTAGCATCAGACCTTCTCCAAAACACCAGGCAGGTCTTGTGGGGTTTGTCTGGTGTGCAGTGGTCAGTAGCTACCTAAGGTGCTCTAACGAAGGACAACCAGGGAGATCCTCACAACGTACAGGACCTAATGGATCTGCTGTAACATTAGTCTTGCTGCCTGATACCACATACTCCCTTGATGCTAATATGCTAATGTGCTGATGCTAGTATGTGTACCATACTACCACATACTCCCTTGATGACGCTGATACCACAGGACACCTTCAGAGGTCTTGTGAACAGCGAGGCTTAGATCGGTCAGAGCTGTTCGTGGCACGTAGGGGATGACACACTCTTCAGTGAGCTGTGAGTGAGAAATGTGACTTCTCCAGATGAAGAACATCTGTCCAGTTGACAATTTTGTCTCTGAGGGGGGTGTATCAGTTCAGCCTGACCTCACACCCCTCCGATCAATACAGCCGGCCGTTCTGGCCGGAGACACTCATCATCTCAGTGTGCTGGGGCCCGTGGGAGCACTTTGCACACTGTGTGTTCCCATGTGTGCCCGTGTCCCTCTTAACAGTGCTGAAAGACAAACACGGCGGAGAAGGCGTCGGAACGGTCCCAGTAGATCCGCGTGTGATGTGAGAAGACTGTAGACCTCCACGCTACATTGACACGTACACACACACACACACACACACACGCGCGCGCACAGTGAAAGAGGAGAGATTTCCCTCCCACAGTGGGGGGTGGGCGGTGGGTGTTTCTTTGTGTGTGTGTGTTTGGTGAGAAGAATATTGGATGTAAAAATCTTTGTGTAATGAAGTGCTGCAGCAAGCCTGTCTGAACACATTCGGGGGCTTCATCCGCCCACTCTGCCTATAGGAATTAAGCCCCACCCATTCAGCCTATCGCAGTTTTGCCCCACCCACTCTGCCTAAACCAGCAATATAGGTATATATACCAATATTTCGAGAGGAAGTGTGCTTGTCATATGACACCGGTCACCCATAACATTATGACCTTGTTTCTCCTCTCACTGTCCATCCTATCAGCTCCTCTGACCACACAGGAGCACGTTGTAGTTCTAAAATTCCAGACTGTAGTTCATCTGTTTCTCTGCAGACTTTATTCTCCTCCTTTCACCCTGATCTTCAATGATCAGGACCCCACAGGACCACCACAGAGCAGCTGTTATGTGGGTGGTGGGTCATTCTCAGCACTGCAGTCACACTGACATGGTGGTGAGTGGATCGGACACAGCAGTGCTGCTGGAGGTTTTGAACACTGTGGTTAGGAACCACAGCACCTCAGTCAGGGGGGTTGGTGTCACGTTCGTGCAGTGGTCAGTGAAGCTTTTTCAATCGCGGTTCAGGATAAGGACTCGTTATAACGGTCAGGGATCATTAAAAATTAGCCCAGGCCAGGAGACGCCACTGCCCGTATCTATGGATTTAGAATGGCAGTGGGATGTGAAGGCGTCCCAATACTTTTGCCCACATATCATGTCCACGAACAGTATCGATCATCAGCCCTGGACCACAATTCCATATCAGCGCACCACTAATTTAAAGAGGACCTGACATGACAGAGGTAATGACGAAGACCAGGCTTTCACCACTTTTCTGGATAAAAGCGTGACGGACCCCTGTAGGCCCGTGTCAGTCGCCGGCCTGGTGCGAGTTACGGAGCGAATGATTTATAAAGGTTCTGCGGGACGAGTGCGGACCCCGCCCCTCCTATACTCCAATGGAGAGCGTCAATGTGTAATTACTTCAGAAGATGAATGAGCCCCATCCACGTCGGCCTGGACCTCCAGCTAAATCACACTCCTCCTTCCTATTCACACACACACACACACACACACACACACACACACACACACTTAACTGAGAGGCTGCCATATCAGGAAAGAGTGTAAATCCCATCCAGCAACTCATGTAGCCGCTCGGAGATACACACACTCCTTCATTTACCTCTGTGACTCTGTCGAACACACAGGACCCCACGGGACCACCACAGAGCAGCTATGATGTGGGTGGAGGGTCTTTCTCAGCACTGCAGTCACACTGACGTGGTGGTGGTGTGTTAGTGTGTGTGTTGCTGGTACGAGTGGATCAGACGCAGCAGTGCTGCTGGAGTGTTTAAACACCCAAGTGGTTCAGAACTGGTTTTCCGGTACACGTGACATTGTGGATCTCCTCCTCCGTCAATCACTGCAAATAAGTACAGTGTTGTCCAGTTACCACCACCAAAACTGGACTTATCAAGTGTGAATATGCAACACACACACACACACACACACACACACACAAACACACACACACACACACACACACAGGAGGCTTTGCTCTTTGGTCAGAATACTCTCTCCTTTACAGGCTTTCCTTCCAGTTAGCCTGGCCAGCAGCAAGGTTCTAATCCCTCCCTGGGCGAGCGAGAGTGTGTGTACACACACAACAGCAGCCTCGGGAGACACACACCCCAAAGACCTTACACACACTTTCATCTGAGTGTTTCCTCACATTGCCAATGTGCAGAAACAGATGAGCTTCTGTCTCTGACTTTACATCTACAAGGTGGAGACACTCGGTAGGAGTGTCTGATAGAGTGGACAGTGAGTGGACACAGTGTTTAAACACTCCAGCAGCACTGCTGTGTCTGATCCACTCACCACCATAATAACTGGTCTGCGGTGGTCCTCTGGTACCACATGGGCAAAAGTATTGGGACACCCGTTTAATGGTCTCCACTATAGAGGGAAGCTGTTCTACTAGAACTTGGAACATTGCTAGCAGGAACTGATTGCATTTAGTGACATGAGTGTGCGTTAGTGAGGTCAGGATCATCCCAAAAAGTACTGTGTGGAGCTCCATCATTCCAGAGAACTCGGTTCCACTGCTCCACAGCTCAATGCTGTCTAGTCCAGGCCTGGCATTAGACATGGTACCAGTAGGTTCATGAGAGAAAGATACAGAGAATCACGTCTCACCGTCATTCCGAAATGAACGCAGTACTCATCGAAGAGATATACGCTTTCATTACGAATGAGCTACGTTACCTTCATAAAACTAAAGAAGCACAGACCAGACCTGAACATCTGACCGACCGACGTTTTGGAGAAGTATCGCTTTAATGCGGAGCTCTAGAGCTGAAAATCTTCCTATCAGCCCTCATTACCATCACATCCAACCGGATCAGCTTCTCCGAGTTCCAGCACAGGTTTAGTCCTTCACAACGAGCTTTATCTGGAGGCAGTGCAGCTGGCACGTGTACAATCATATACAGACTCCCTCTCCCTCTCTCTCTGTCACTCTCTCTCTCTCTCTCTCTCTCTCTCTCTCTCTCTCTCTCTCTCTCTCTCTGCTCTCGCTCACCCCTGGTGCTCTTTTTGAATGAACAGTAATTAGGGAATGTCCAGATTGCTCTGACTAACACACATGCTGGAACACACACACACACACTCACATAGTGGGTTCCATAGAGCAACAGATAATAACCCCATACCCAGAACACCCTACAAGACCTGCCTGATGTTCTGGAGATGTCTTGACTCAGTCGTCTAGAACAGTGCTTCCCTTCCCTGGTCTCAACTGCCCTGCAGGTTTTACGCTGCAACCCTGAATCAGGTGTGGTAGGAGCAGGGGTTCCTCCAGCACCAGGGTTCAGAACCACTGGTCTAGAACATGATAGTTTGGTGCTTGTCTCTGCTGATGTTTCTTAATGTCTTCTGCTCTAAAGAATCAGCCGTAAGTAAGTGCAGCCTCAGCAAGACCTTCAGTTGGTGAATTCTTACGGAAATGTTCCTTTAAATAAACCTACGTTAAACAACAGAGGCCTTTGTTTTTCACTTCACCTGTCAGTGGTTCTAATGTTATGGCTGATCAGTGTGTTCTGAAGCGTGGTAGATGACTGTAGGTCTGTGCTTAAATAAAGCTGAGCTCGTGGAGTAACCGGTGAGTCATAATACAGCCTGTGGGCGGACGGCGAGACTCGGCATCAAAAAGGGAACCGACGAGGCGTTCGCTTGGGTCGCACAAATCAACTACACCCAGGTCCTTCTGTTTCCTTTTTGACACTGCTCTGGAACGACTTTGTTCCTGTTAACCAATTTAGGCCAGTGGGTCCTCGAGAGCCTACACAGATCTGACCGTGGGGTCAGCGCATGCTCGGGAGTGGGACGAGGCAGACAGGCAGCCTGAGTCGTTCACAGTCTTGGCTGTAGTTTATGCTCCTCTGACAATAAACACAACGGCTGTGTCCCAAACCAACGGCACTTACACTGAACAGTGCATAAGCAGGAGTCTTGCCTGAGGACACGTAGTGTAGCGTGGTGTTCGTAGTCTACCTGATGGAAGGCGGTGGTGTTATCCACTGTGACACACCACCAAAGCTTGACTGACCTTTATCGGAGGAAGTGGTTGAAGCCCTATGAGGCAGCCGAAATGGACTCACAGCCTACTGTATCGGGCAGTGTTAGTTGGTCAGATGTGTGGTCCTGCTCATTGTAATACCATTCTCATACAGGGGTCCGCGAAGTTTGGACCACAGTGGTGGAGGGAAGGGAGGGGAACTCGAGAAACTTGGGTTCAAGTTCTGGGGCATCGTTTGAAACTGTTTGACGCCAGACCCTCCCCTTGGCAAGTAAGGGCATGTATGAAAGTATGAAAGTGCAAGAGAAAGAAGAGTTGGGCCGGTGGTGGGGTAGGATTCTTGGTCAGGATAAGGTGAAGGTAAGGTGCACAGAGGAGAGGAGGGGTGAAAGTGTGGTCCTTCTCCTAATCTTTATCCAGCCGACAGCGTCCTGTGGGCACTGATGAAGGACTAGAGGACGACCGACACAAACTGTGCAGAAACAGATGAGCTTCTGTCTCTGACTTTACATCTACAAGGTGGAGACACTCGGTAGGAGTGTCTGATAGAGTGGACAGTGGGGGACCCACCGCCTACATAATAGCTGCTCTGTGGTGGTCATGTGGGGTCCTGACCAATGAAGACCAGGGTGAAAGGAGGAGAATAAAGTCTGGTAAGAGGGGCTGATAAAGTGGAGAGTGGGGTGTAGAAACAGTCAGATGGTCCCATTGTTATGGCTGATCGGTGTATATTAATAAATATGGTACAGAGTTCGATGTCGCACCCGACCCACGATTGACGGCTTTACCATCTTCCAGGGCCAACCCCTCACCCACTGGGCTATTGATGAGCACAGTCACCGGTAATCAGGTCAGTCAGTGTAAACGAGCTGCTGGGAAATAATCACCTGTAAATGTGGGTTTTAATTTGCGCAGAAACGTAGATATATTTTCTCGGACTGCGCAGAGGCCGTCGGTTCCTTGGTGCTGTTCGCTGCTGTTATTGTTCCTTTCCTGTGGTTTTATGTCCCATGTCTCCCTCTCTCCCTCCCTCCCTCCCTCCCTCTCGTTAACAGTCTCCCCTCCTGCTTCGTTAAAGCCCCCTTAATTGACATTTATTTGATTATTCATGAGCTTGTTTATCTGATTGTATTTGTCACACGCTGAGAGTCGCAGCAAGTGCGAACTTGACCGCCTGCATCCGTCTCGTCTGAGAGCTCGGAAAGTTCTTCTGGTCTTGATTGGCGGGACGGGGGGTGTTTAATTATTTACTTTTAAGTCGCGCTGAGTCACAGGACTAACGTAGGTGTTCCTGTTTCACTCTGTCGATGTCGGAATCACACCGTGTTCACATGCTCTGTATTTGGAGAGAGATGGCCATTCAGGGACTGTCCTTCAGCGAAGGTTCGATCTGATTACGGGAAGAGGCGGGAAAAAGCTTTCAGTGGAACAAGTGTCTGTTCTGCGGTGTCTGGTTAGAGATAAAGTCCTGCCCTTCAGCAAAAAGAGCCAATCAGCTTGCTGGTTATGAGTCAATGTGGAGATGTATTCAAGCTAAGGCTGCGCAATATATCGTTCCAGCATCGTCAACGCAAAGTGCACACATGCAATAGTCACATCGCAGGCTGTGCAGTGCCACACAGTGGCCATCGGGAGAACTTCACCCCAACGAAGTAAAACCGATCAAAGGGATTGTTTGTGGGCTGATCTGTAAACAATTCCAAAGAATTTCCTGTATTTTATAAAAATCACAACAAAGAATTAAAATATTTATATCAATTTGTCCATCAAAAGGTCATTGCAATTCTGTTAATATTTACATCCAAAATTTACAATCGCAGACATCCCACAAAACTGGTGTTCTTAAAGTTAACACCCTCTTAACCTCTCACAGACACACACACACACACACACACACACTGCTACACTCCTACAACTTAGGCTTACTCGAAGCCCCCAGTGTGTCCCCAGTGTCCTCTTTCCTGAAAACCAGTCTGTGGTCAGTGTAGCAGAGAGAGCCGGCGGAGGCTGACAGCACTGAAGCTCGTCGTAATTACGAGGTCACCACGAAATTAACACCGTAGCGAGAAATAACATCCAAAAATGATTATTCTCTCTGACAGCTTAACCTCGGCGAGGACTCGGCCGTCCTGAGCAGATCGGCTAAGAAGGAATTCAGCCTCAGATCAGTCATACGCCGGAATTACACACTGAAGTAGATTACCCCGGAATAGATTAATGATGAATGTCATAAAGGAGCCGAATTGCCAGCGTTCAGTATGGCTGTAAGCAAAGTTTCAGTGTGTGTGTGTGTGTGTGTGTGTGTGTGTGTGTGTCCTCTTGCGTAGGTGTGTTTCTGTATAATCAGCACTTTCACTCAGCTCTCCTGGCTACTCAGCATTCGATATGTGCGAGCGATTTTCTGAGGGGACGTCTGTCCCACACACACACACACACACACACACAGGCATCACCGCTACAATCCGACAGAGTAATCTGACTGTGTTGGGTTTGATTGTTCGGAACCAGAATCACATTATTAGTGAAGCTCACAGCAGGGCTGAACAACTCATCCCTCTGGAAAACCCACCGAGTTCTTCTTCGGAATCATTTTCGCACCTGTACTTCGTTTATTTTGGCCCGAATCGGTTAACGATTTAATTAACGTTTTCCACGGTGGTGTGTTTTGGGCCAGTGCACATTGTCCCCTTTAACATGGATCAGTGGAAAAGGTCTGTAGAGCTGTAGTGATTATCTGACCAGTCGACCAGCTTCAACTACACCTGCGGAGCCGTTCAGCTCAATCCTGACCAGTACACAAACAAACCGCTCCAGAACCGGCCCAGAAACACCTCCTCTAAAGGTTCTCAGTGCGGTCGTTAAGGTCCCCATCCGGACATTCACTGATTTAACTGGACGGAAGGTATGAAAACATCCATCTTATTGTAGGTGGTGGGTCATTTTCAGCACTGCAGTCACGCTGACATGGTGGTGGTGTGTTTAAACACTGTGTCCACTCACTGTCCACTCTATTAGACACTCCTACCGAGTCTCCACCTTGTAGATGTAAAGTCAGAGACAGAAGCTCATCTGTTTCTGCACAGTTTGTCTTGGTCGTCCTCTAGTCCTTCATCAGTGCTCACAGGACGCTGCCCACAGGACGCTGTCGGCTGGACGTTTCTGGTTGGTGGACTGTTCTCGGTCCAGCAGTGACACTGAGGTGTGTATGTGAGCTTAGAAGTTTAACTGGACTCAGACCTGCTTATACTACCATTCGCACTCCCAGCCTATCTAGAACCTTAAGAATCAGAACAGAATGTAGGTGGTTAATCGAATGTGCTCCTGAGGTCCTGAGAACCTGACCAGTAGGAGAGCTTACTCGGTTAAATCTGCTTAAATACCAAAACCTGACTGGACAGTAGTTTCTAACAGGTGGGACGTGTGTAATTATTATGTTCTGGAATGGATTAGTGAATGCTGCTGGACGTTACTCTCACCAGCTCCGGAGTTGGGAGGAACAGCACGCTTTGCAGATGATGCTGAGTGAGTGTAAGTGCCTCGGTTCTGCTGCACTTTCCCACGCTGGGCTTTGAGGACTCGGCCGACAGAGTTTTTGTCCCTTTTTGTGTCCTGGGGCTGCGCTGTTATCAAAACCCTCCTCCGACTCCAGCAGCAGGCCAGAAAGAGCCGGAGGGCAACTGGAGCCAACAGAACTCCCAACACGGTGCTGACCACAGGGTCAGGGAGTCACTCGAGGGTGAGACAGGCCCAGATGGACAGAGGCTGTACACTTCACACCCCTTCTCACAGGTCGGACACAGTTTGGCAGAAATTCAGGTTTCATTCTCGTGCCCTTAAACCAAGCAGATCTGTCTTTCAGATGTTTTAAAATCACATCCATGTTTTCACCATATGGAGAGCGAACCGCAGGCAGCACTGGCAGAATGACAGTTTTTGACCTCCGTCCAACAAATAAGTGAGTATTTAACAGGTTCTCACCCCTCAGAACATTGTTGTAGAGGACTTTTCCATCTGAAGTTCCTAGGCTACCTTCAGTGAGCTTATCTTCCACCCATCCATCCATCTTCTTATCCTCTACGTCCTGCTGGTGGTGTGTTGGTGTGTGTTGTGCCGGTACGAGTGGAGTCCACTCACTGTCCACTCTATCAGACACTCCTACCGAGTGTCTCCACCTTGTAGATGTAAAGTCAGAGACAGAAGCTCATCTATTCCTGCACAGTTTGTGTTGGTCGTCCTCTAGTCCTTCATCAGTGCTCACAGAACGCTGCCCACAGGACGCTGTCGGCTGGACGTTTCTGATGGACTGTTCTCAGGGGTCGTGTCTCTTTAGACTGCCTGGAATTTTGTGCTGGAATGCTTTCCCAGCCCCACAACTTACAAACCCATTTGTGAGTGAAGCCTGGACAGGTCAGTGGACTCTTGACCGTTGCCTGTAGAGACAGGTGGGCTGAAAGTGACAATGATGTTACAGTACAGAACAAGACTGATGGAGGGAGGGTGAGAAGGTCTGGGATGGAGCAGAGGGACAGTAAATCCTGCGTGTGGAGGCGGTGCCGGGCAGTAAGGGCTGTTTGCAGACATCGCCGGGCACTTGGCAGTGAGGTGACCGCTGCTCCTCTGACAGCAGGACAGTGGAGTGGAGTGAAGGTGACAGCAGTGGTGGGGTTTCATGGGTTTGTTTTGGTTGTGTTCGTTTATGTAGGCTTATGGACCATGTCTCCCCTTTAGTCATGCATTAGTCAAAGACAGGGACGCCGTTGCCTTTTCAGGACGGAGTGACTTTTGCAGTGACCGGGGACTCGGTCAGATCTACACTCACATCGATCAAGTCTAGTTTCCATTGTTTATCTCCCTCCACTGTGTAAAGAGCTGAAATGAACTGATTCATTCACTGAGTCGTGAAGCACTGAATCCTTCAACTGGTTCATCAGATTCATTCAGATCAGTGAATTGGATCACTGAACTGAATCATGAATCAACTTTGAATTGGATCGTTGAATTTGTTTAACTGAATCGTTGAGTTACTGAATTGCTTCGGGAAAGTGAATCAATGCTCCACATTACTGGATTCATTAATTCATCCAGATCATTGAGTCGAATCATCAAAGTCATTCAGATCATTGAGTCGAATCATCAGAGTCATTCAGATCATGGACTTGAATCGTTTAATTGGGTCTGAGAAAACGATGAAATAATGAAATCACTGAATTACGGCACCGTTCTTCTCCAAACACTGTCATGTTATGAGCCCATAGACTAATCAATGGCCTTCCACTCAGGCAGCCTGCACACACACACACACACACACACACACACACACACACACACACACAAAGACACATACACATGTCTATTAGCTGAGAGTGATTTACGAGCTGACCTTATTGTGCACTGATACAAATAAACTCACCCTGGATAGATTGTTAGTGTGTGTGTGTGTGTGTGTGTGTGTGTGTGTGTGTGTGTGTGTGTGTGTGTGTGTGTGTGTTTGATTTGGACGGCTGATGGTGCGTGCTGTCCCTCCAGCATTAGTAAACACGCCTCTGCTCTTATTGGAGATGAAATATGTGTGTCTCCATCCTGATCGATTTTCTGTCTGTTTTTGTTTGTTTTTGTGTTTTTTTGCACTGAAACAAACAATTCAGAAGTCGTCCACGTCTCTCCGAGATCTGGCCCTGAGTGTCTAATGACCCGCCGCTCATTTGGAGCACTCAGTCTCCGCTGAAGTGTGTCTTTCTGTGTTTTTCTTCGTAATGCCGCTGTTTGAGAGACGGGTTGATGTAATGCATTTCAGTGACTCAGGTTTTGCTGTGGAGCTGCGAGGCAGGTAGAGCTAATAATCTATGGTGTTGCTGAGTGGTTTATAAGGTTTTGTTAAATGGATGCTATGTTATTGTCACAGTCACTGTGGTGCTCATGAAATACCACCTACCGGACTGTGTTTCTGATACAGTTTCAGTAACTACACTGTTACTGATCTTTAATACCGGCCCTTTCAGGATTAGTTTACAGTATATTTGAACAGTGTTTACACAAATCAAACACTTTTATATTTAAATAAACAATATTGTTTATTTGTTTATATATATATATATATATATATATATATATATATATATATATATATGTGTGTGTGTGTGTGTGTGTGTGTGTGTGTGTGTGTGTGTGTGTGGGTGTGTGTGTGTGTTTTGGGGGGTCAAAAAAATTATGAATGAAAATATGCATATTTATGAACTCCAATTGCTGCCTGCCAGCAGTGGATGAATCTCTGGCTTTAATTGTGTCTCATAAATATGCAGTGTCAGGACATTTCATCAGAGACCCACACACACACAGTCACACACACACACACACACTCACACACGCACACAGACACACACACACGCAGTCACACACACAGACACATATATTTATATTCATTATATTTAAAGTGACATTGCCTTTTTTGTTTTAATACGATATACAGGTATGGATGTACGGGTATGGATATACGGGTATGGATGTACGGATATGGATATACGGGTATGTATATACGGGTATGGATATACGGGTATGGATGTACGGGTATGGATGTACGGGTATGGATGTACGGGTATGGATATACGGGTATGGATGTACGGGTATGGAT